>CAOLHI010003399.1:0-180119 GCA_948474755.1 Ctenosaura bakeri
GGTAAGTTTTATGGACTAAAACTCCCAGAATATTCTCAGATAGCTAGGAATTCTGGAAGTTGTAGTAAAAAAGGTGCCATCAGCAAGCTCTGGATAATGTATAGAAACTCTCTGGGTAATTTCTGATGTTACTTGGTGCTGACAAGCAGATGGGCAAATATGCTATCTGCAGCGTGTCATGGAAATATCCACATAGAGCTCCAGATGGAAAAGGAAGGCATGTACATGCCTTCTGACCCCCATTCCTTTGCCTTTTGCTTTCCTTCCTTCTCCACGTCTGGCAAAACGTAAGGGAATGGAATGGAGGAGGATGGTGGGGGAAGGCACATGTGCGCCTCATGAATAATCAAGTTCATGAAGGTTAACTGTACTCTGACCTAACAAATTATGAAAAGTAGCAAATGACAGTGAGTCATCTGAATCTGACTTTTTAGACATTTTAGAGTTTCAGATCTGAGACATCCTCAATCTGTACCTTTGTGAACATTAGGGCCCTTTCCGCAACTCACCTTTTTGCGGAGCTGGGGTGCAGGGATCGCGTGAGCAGCCTCCTCTGAGAGGCTCTTGCATCCTGGTTCCTTCAGCTCCGCAGCTGCTGCCTGCTCGCATGAGAGCTCCTCCTCTTCCCTCCGCAGTGTAGCCTGGGATTTTCCCAGACTGTGCTGGGACAGGAAGCGCGAGCGCAGCAGCTCTGGAGCTCCGCACGCATGGCAAGTGCACGTGGGGCCCCGGAGCAATGTGCGATCATGCACCATTTTCAGCTCACAGCCAAAAATGAAATAGTGCGCAGTTGGCGCCTGCCAGCCCCTGGAGCATCACGTGACTGCGAGTGCATTGTGTAGACCGCTCCTTGCAGTCGCACAATGCTCCAGGGGTCCTTTTGCATGGCAAAAGCCTTGCGAAAAGGGCCTAGGACACATGATAATAAAAGGAAGAATGAGTTAGCTCTTACTTGCTGTATGTTGCAATATCTGAAATGTATTTTGTGTATCTTCTGCAAGGAAGCTAGTAATGATACCTTGTGGATATTTCCATGACATGTTGCAGATAGCATATTTGCCCATCTGCTTGGCACATTGAGTAAGACTGGAAATTACCCAGTGAGTTTCTATATGTTATCCAGACCTTTCAAACAGTACTTTTTTGGACTATAACTTCCAGCATTCCTAGCCATCTGAGAGGATTCTGTGAGTTTTAGTCCACAAAAATTACCTTCCATGCCCTGATTAAAGAAGTTTTTGGTCTGTAATTCCCAGCATTCCTGACTATTTACCACACTGAGATTGGTGGGAGCTAAAGTCCAAAAACCTCTGGGAGGAACCCATTTGGGAAAGGCATACATAATTAATTTTTTTTTCAGGTTCTATCACTAACTTGTTTGAACACTCTAAAAAAAAGGCAAGATAACCCGGGAGAACTATGGGTTGAACAAGGCCGTGATCCACCACAGACCTAGGTATAGGTTGGAAATTAATTGTGGCCAACCTTGTACATTTCCAAAATTCTTCCAGTTTGTTGGAAGATTTTGCTGTATGCACAATTCAGTCAGAAGATGGGTTAACTTCTCTGTGATTTTTTTTTTTTTTTAGAAAACACAGTGGAAAAAGCTGCCATGTCTGGGTCATTTGCAGTAGTTTCGCCCACCCACCACCAATAGAGACCAAATGGTTTATCTCTTGCATGACTTCATTATGTATTATACCAAGTCACAAAAAAATCTACTGTTAAGTAATTTGCAAAACTTACACTTGTGACCTGTTGAGTTGTTACCTGTGGAAATTTCCATCTTTGGAGAGCATAGAAGTAATGTACTGCAAGCTACAAATAATGAAGCTGCCTGTTACAAGTTACCTTTTTTTATTTTAAAAATAAGGGCTTAATGAATCCCCATGTCAAATCATAATGAATGGGACATACTTATTCTGTTGGTATAATATGAAATATTTTTTGGGAACGTTAAGGTTCCCATTTCCAGGACATTTTAATGGATTTTTAGAGACAGTTTGATGGGAAGTTCATAAATTTTATGCCATTCTTTTATTAATCCTAAGGTGTTTTTTTTTAAGTAAGTAAGTAAAAGGCAATGTAAAAAGTTATTTTGAACACATTGCAGTGAGTAATGACAACAAATTCTTTTTCAGAACAGTACAGGTAACAGGGATTATTCATTTTAAAAAAGTAATATAGCAAGCTCTGTTCATTTGAAACTCAGCCTTAGAAGACATACCATATTCCCACTCAGACTCAAATGCTGGCAAGAATATCACCACCTCCAATGCTGTCAAGAACACTAGGGCATTAGCCAGAACCCACATACCCCAGGAGGACTCAGTCGTTGCCTTGTTTACCCTTCCTTCACACCACTATCACTTTGCTCTCCCTTTGGAGCTGAGCTGCAGTTAACACCACCTCTCTCACAGGTATACCTAATGGTTTAGCCTGTAATGAGTCAGGAACATTTTCCTTCTCCTCTTCATATCATTACAATACAGATAACAACACTGTCACCCATTTCTATGACTGAAAAGCTGAGGCTGGCCACTGCAGGAACGCCACTGATGGACGAGTCCAACTGGTGACAGATGATAAGGGGCAGCTGCCAAGAACAACCTTGACCATGGCTTAAAAAAAAATCTGGAACTAGGCCCGTTCTCACTCACTGCTCATTTGTTGGAACTACTAGGGAGTTAATCCTTATTTCATTAAATTGGCAGAAACGTACAGCAGTCTGTGTCTGGAAAAAAAAGTTGTGCCCCTTTAATTGGCTCTAAACTGTGATCTTGGCTTAATTGCAGGGGAAAACTGTTCTACCTAGTGCCGAATGTTGAATTGCCAGATGTTTTGTTCAGCTTTGTGGGCTCAAGCATCAGGTCCGGATTTGGACCTAAGGTTAGTTTGGCAGCATGGACATGGTAGTGAAACCATCTGTAAATAATTCTTCCCTACTTTTCATTTCAATATTAGAGCCCGCTTTCTTAAGAATATCCTGACATTTCAGATGGTGTCCCTAAGTGAAATTCCCTCTAAAAAGGTATATGGTTTATACTTATAGTCCTGGTATGCAAAATTGCTTTGAAGACCTCTCTGTGTCCAGTAGCTTTTAACATATGATTGATGGGGGGAACATGCTGATGATTAGCTACTGTATTGCTGTGATTTTTGATAATTATTTTCTGTTTGCTGTCTCATATTTTAAAATATTCTTGTTTCATTTTGAATCTTTGCAAATTTTAAAGCTTTTAAAAATGGTACAATGTTTCATAGCTTTGAGAGAACTTTGTCTGAAAAGGCAACCTAACCCATCATTTCACACTTGCCAGTTGACAGTAATTTGCTTCTTTAGACATAGAGTAATACATTGGAAATTTTCCACTTGGCTTGATTTTCAGTTCAGAGGGTTCTTGGAACCCTTGGCAGGAGAGAGGACATACTGTGATCCAAAAGTAAATGTAAACAATGGTTCAACCCATGCTTATACAATCATGGTTAGGACAACAGTAGACTAGGTTGACTTGGTTGTTGCTGCTATTCTTTAAGCTGATCCATGAAGAAAAGACATAGGGCAAAGTCCTCCTGAGAATGCTATTACTTTAGATTATTGAGCTGCAGGAATCACATGATCAATGCTCTCCCATGTTAAAAGCTTCCTGCACATGGAAAAGCTAGTGCAATTGGAACAGCAGCTTTAGTTTATTCTTGTTCCTGACCACAAGTTGAATAAGTTATTGTTTTGTACTACAAATCGCAGGTTTTTCCAGACAGTGTGTCTACTGTCTTTTATGACTGAGGGATATGAGAATTGTTGACCAAGCCCTGTATTTGCTTTTATCACTGTGAACTATAATGTCCCAAACAGGGCTCTAAGGCTACACCCTGATTGCTTGTCCCAAATAGAATAGAGCCATTGCATCAATGGGGTTTACTTAAGTGTTGACGTGGACTACCATACAGCATTTGATCCAGTGGGTCTACTCTAGTAACGACTAGCATTTGTATTTAGGCTTAAGACATTATCAGCTCAATTTATCTTGGACATGTCTGAGTTTCTAGTACAGTGCTTACTTCCTGAAATCTTTGACAGAATTCAGGTGCTTCTCTTCCATATGCCCCCATTTCATTGTTAATCTAGGGTTACTGAAAAGGGCAGGGCTGGTAGAAGGAATTATTCTTGTTTGCCTTTTATCAAGAGCCAAGAAGCATTTATTTATTTTGGTAAGGCAATCATATAATGCAAAACTGTGGAAAGCAAAGGCAGAAAGAGCTTAAGCACAATTTTACATGTTGATTTTTATCTGAAGTATTGGTGAAAGACTTTGGTTTAATCTTCAAGTAACCTGCAGGTCCAAATAGAGCTTTTGTTTTCAGAGTAAGTAAAAGAAGGTTAACATGACTTCTTTGAAATGTCAAGTAATGTGTGGGCCATTCCAGGCACTACAATGTTCCTATGCAGAAATACTCCATTGTAAATATTTGAACTGGGACGCAGTTCTGCATGTATGTGTAACTGGCAGATGAATCATACAAATAATCCACATGCTGAATGGAGAGAACAGTAAATGCAGATAGAATGTGAAGGTCAAGAATCAGAGGGAGAGAAGAGGATAGCTTGCCACATTTCTGTTGTCCCTTGGTCACTATTATATCTAGGTGCAAAGATAGGCTATATTTATAACTAGTGGAAGACCCAATTAAAGTATTGTTTAGAGAAAAGATAGATTAATGGAGGATAATTCTGTCAATAACTTCTACTCATGAGGGAGATAGATTTCCTCTAGTACAAGAGAGGCACTGTGTTTCTATTTATCAGTTTCTCCTGAGCATGACTGGAAGGGCACTGTTGTGTTCATGTCCTACTGGTGGACTGCCTGAAGGTATCAAATTGGCCATATTGGAACAGAAAGTGGGACTAGATAGGTCTTTGGTGTGATTCAGCAGTACTGTTGCTATATTCTTAAACGGTAAACAGAAAGATGCAGGAACAACTAGAGCAGGGTTGAGGGAAATGTGACCCTCTGGATATCACTGGACTTCAGTTCTCATTTTGCTTGACCATGTTGGTTAGGCTTGATGGAAACTGCACTCCAAAAACATCTGGTAGGCCACATATTCCCTAGCCTTGAGCTGGACCTATAAACAGAAGCTTTACAGAGAATGAAAATCATATGTGTATCCATGACAAGGATAACAGCTGTTTAATTGGAAACATTCCTCTTCCTCCACACACACACACTGGGAACTTGCTTTCTGTAACTTTAGTTAACAAGCAGAAAGGGACCTTTTTTTCAAAACTATCTCAGGAACTCCATCTTCCCCCCAACATTTGCCTACTGTTGGTCAATAAAAACGTCATAGAGTGTGATGCCATTGTGCTCAGCATTTTGCTGCACCTGCCCCAAAGTATTGGTTGCTGGATGGAGGGGAAGGTGCTCAATGTCATCCTATCACATCACACTCAAAGAGAGGTGTGTGTGTGTGTGTGCTGTGGGAGGGAGAATGAGCAGCTGCTGTGTGTCCCCTGCAAAATGCACTTATGCTCACTGAGCTTGGAGAAATTAATGTTGTTACAGCTAACATGTGGATGATATTTTGAAAAGTAATATGCTAACATATTTTAGAGAAAATTCTACAAATGAATGTGTTATGTAGATGATTTGTAATATGTTACTCCATTTTGTTTTAAAAAAAAGCAACTAAGAATGACAAATATGGCCACCTACCAATGAATTAAAGTACTGTGAAACATTAATCACTGCTAAAACAATTGGCTGATGTTTAATCATTGAAACAATAACTTTTAAACTTGTTTTAAAAATTATCCATTTATTCATGTATAATAAATTATTATTGATTATGAGTCTAAATAGTATTAATTGTAATTATTAATACATTAATATTATTAACATTATTAACAATAAATGTATTGATAATAAATCATTTCTGAGCAACAAAGTTGCAGACAGCTAAGATTAACAAGCTTCATTTTGCATGGGACTAAAGGTTGCTTGTGGACCACTTGTCTGTTGTCGCTTAGGATAAGCGCATGTAACCCAGAGATGCAAGATTTACATCAGGCATTCTGTAACTATTGATGGCTAAGCAAAATAACATAAAGTGGTTTTCTGTTCTGTTTCCAACCATGTAGGCAGATAATCACTCAGGCATTAGCAGCAGGCAGTAGACTAGCCACAGTTAACACTACTGTAGTTCTTCATATATTGTAGGCAAGTGACACATTATCTGTGGAACTCAGGTTCTGCTTCACTCTTCTGGTTAAATAAAGGTCTGTCCAGGACCTAAAACAGCTGGTGGGGGGAAGCTCCAGAATTGCCCTCCCATAACCTCTAGGTTATATGTAGGTTCAGGTAGCCCGTAAGTTAAGTTTTTCCCAGCCCTGGGCTACCTGAACATTGAGAACATGGGCAATGGAGAAGCAGTGCCCTGAAACCAGATTTTACTAATCACTCACAACAAGGTTCATTACACAGTTCCTATCTATTATTTCCCAGATTATTTTCTTAAGCTGTATAGATTTACAAGTGTGGGGAGGGGGAGAGGGTAAAACTGAGAGCTTGCTCTGGGTCCCATGGCACTGTCTGCAAAAGTTTTCAGTCTGGAGTTCTTCTTTCTGATCCATCTACCTGTTTTGCAGTGAATGTGCTGGGCAGAAACAAGATTTGTCCCTTAATAAGCACTGTGTGTGGCAGGAGCAGTCACAAAAGCTTCAGCTCCCATTACTTTCAATTACCAGTGGTAAACCTGCCTTGAGTAATTCAGTTAAAACTTGACCTGCAACTCACAGAAGAACAAACATGTGGAATGCTTTCATTTGTGCAGGATTATATGTATTTGTCACTGTTGGTATCATGTTGCATACTTTCTCCTTGCTGTTTCCACCAAAGGTAGAAATAGTACTGGGATAGGGAAAAAAAAGTATGTTCTATTATTAATACTTCTGGACAAGGCAACCTTCACCCTTCTCATCTAGAGGCTAGAAAAGTTACTATTTGGACCACAAGTCTCAGTCACTAAGAGTTGGTAGTCCAAAAAAAAAAAAAAAAAGATAATATCTTTGTCAGGCTCTGTATATAATGAAAGTTGTGGCAAATGCTATTCATACAGAACAACTAGGCCTATTCAGATAGAACAAATAAAACAACACAGTTTTATAGCTCAACATTTTGAATTCCAGGTATAGACTTCTTTCAACAGGACTGGCCTTTTTCATGTTGTCGTCGTGTGCCTTCCAGTGGTTTTTGACTCGTAGAGACCCTAAGGCAAAACTATCACGAAGTTTTCTGGGGCTGAGAGTGTGTGATGTGCCCAAGGTCACCACTGGGTTTCCATATACAGTACATCAGTGTAATTATTATGCTTTCTGTGCCTAAAAGGGCTAGTGGTTATATCTATGCAATGATTTCTGAATAAGGCTACTTGACTGAAAAACGGGAGAGGACTCCCATACCTTAATGGTTGTGTAAAAGAGGGAATTTCAGCAAGCATTGCATGTTATATGGTTGCATGTCAGTTTTCACTCTGGCAACCCTAATTCTGAAGTATGTGTTTAGATTATCTTGGTAGGAAGTAACTTGAGAACACAGAAGAGGGGAAAAAAGAGACCCAAGAGTATAAAGCACTGTCCCCAAGGTTAGCGCTTTCCCAGCTGTGGCTGGCTTTGATTCCCATAGCCAGAAGGCATGGCCTGACTGTCTGGTGATGATGAGAGTTGTGGTCTGACTCATCTGGATGGCATCATGTTAGGAAAGGGAGGCATAAAGACAACCAAGTAGGAAAACATTGTTTTGTCCCTGAATGCTGGAACCTTCTGTACTTCCCTCCATTAACAAGTAGGAGCTGAGTCTCTCAAGAATCCATATTGTGCACCAAACAATACTATGCCCAGTGAACTGTGTTAGACAGATTGCCCTGAGGAAGTATTACTAATTTGTGTTTGGCTGTTATCCCAAAACAATCCAAGAATAGAGATTGCATTTTCTGAGCGCAAAATGCAAACATATCTTCACTAACATGCCCTGTCATGCTGTTCAGGTCTTTATTTGGGACACAGATGTAGTGCTCAGCATGTAAAACCTAGAACCCTGTCAATAAGCATACTGGTCCCAACTCACTGTAGGACACCTACTTGCAAGTATGCCATTCAGAGTCACTTACCGTTCTGGAAGCAGTTTGCAAGTCTGCTCTCCACTCCAACTCCTGTAAGAAGTATTAGCCACAAGAAGAAAGATGAGGGTAGGCAGGCATAGGCAGCTTTACTGTTTGTGGGATTTGTGTTTTTTCCCAGCTTTATCCATTTGTTTGTGGTGAAGCATTTAGGATTTGAAAAAAGCAGCTGGGTAGAGCCATATCAATTGTTTCTCCTGAGCCTCCTGTCCATCTCCTTTTCTCAAAGGACAAACTGTATGTGCCCCACAGATAAAACTGTTCTAGTAACTTGGATGGGAGACCACGAATGAATACCAGGTGCTGTAGGTGTATTTCAGAGGGAGAAACTAGCAAATCACCATAACTCAACAAGTGACTTGAAAGCATACACAGAGAACAATAGGCCTGCACCTTCTAAATTAGTCTACTGTCCTGAGGTGTGTGTAGAATCACCTGGCTTCTGTACTTAGAATGGAAGAGGACACCACCTTGCCCCTTGTTTTAGGCAGCCAAATATTTTGGGCTGACGGCGGTCCCAGTTATCTCCTTTCTTTTTTCTCAGCTGTGTGTGACTTTGGTACTAAACCAAATAGTGCCCCCTCCTTTTCTTTTTCTGGGAGAACACAGAATTGAAGTGAGAAGCCAGTGGTAAGAATAAAGTTCTATAATGAAATTTCTGAAAAAAATTCTGAAGAATGAAATTTTATCTGGGATAGGTTCTGTTCCCCTTCCTTTACACTTATGACTTTATTGTGTGTTTTAGAAGGAAAAAAAAGAGGCAAGGATGGAGGCAGTGAGAATATCCATCACTGTTGTTAAGTGAAGTTAGACATTTCACAATCTTAACTCATTGAGCAGGAATGAGAAAGACAGTTTGGTTT
This sequence comes from Ctenosaura bakeri, assembly GCA_948474755.1. NCBI lineage: Eukaryota > Metazoa > Chordata > Lepidosauria > Squamata > Iguanidae > Ctenosaura > Ctenosaura bakeri. Next base: position 9,042 of record CAOLHI010003399.1, read on the forward strand.
ACAATAAAATGTAAATATACCTAATTTACACTTTCTAAATCATTATGCAAACTGAAGTGCAGATATTCGTTGGCATTTGTATTTTTTCAGATTTTTTGATGCAGTTCTCCAGTTGTAAAAACAAAATATACACATGCAAATAATTATATATTGGGGGAAATGCACACAAAACTGAATTTGTGAAAATAAGATGAAGTAGTGCATTATCTGAAGCAGAATTCCATGAAATCTATATATTCAGTAGAATTGTGTACAAAATTGCATATAATTAGGATAAATGTGCACAAATATGTACAAATGTTCAAATAAACCATTTGTTAAAAAAAATCAGTGCAGTAGAAAGAGGACAAAACAACCATTAGACTGGGAAAATTTAAAAAAACCCAAGAGCAGATGAAATGGACAGATTCATCTATCTGTATCACTCAGCAGCTTTCAGCATGATAGCAAGTGGGCACATGACTGACTTATTGACAGTAATGCTAGACTTGAAGCTGCTCCCAGCCAATGTGAATATGCCAGGATAGACTTGTCATCTCTAGCCTATCAATGTGCTGTCATTTGGAAACTAAGTTATGACTGCTTCAAATTTGAACTGAAACCACTACATTGTTAAATAGTTCACTTACAAAAAAGGCTTTTTCTGCCCTGCACTGTTATAGTGCTATCATTCCACTTTCAACATTCTGTGGAATTCTAGGGTTTGTACTTTACTGACGCCAAAGAGCTTTCTGGCCGAGAATTCTAAATACCCCTCCCTAAACGGCAAACCCCAGGATCCCATAAGATGCTGAAAGTGGAATAATAGCACTATAACAGTGTATTGTCGAAATGGCCAAAGTGTCAACCCTCTCCAGTCTTTCATTATCCATGGGCAGTAAGGTGAGGGTTGGTAGAGGAAATGGAAAGCTCTGTCTCTCAGTTATGTACTTTTTCTTTTTGGAATATCTAAGAGCCTGGCTATGCTGGCTGGGGAATTCTGGGAACTGATGTCCAAAAAGTGAAATTCCCAAGTTTTGGAAGATCTGTTGACAGCCCCTGTACACATACATGTGGGCTTTCAATGCAAGTGTGGGGTCTTTGTTGTAAGGACACTTATAAAGTGTTCCTATAAGTGTGTGTTGGTTGGGAAGAGTGTGTAGACTAGGTCTGTGTCCTCCTGCCACCTGTCACAGAACACATGCATTCCACATGGACATGAATGGATGGTTGAAAAGGAGTTTGGGCATTTCCCAATCTAGCAACAAGTCCAATTTTCTGCAACCCTTTTCAATTCATGATGGCCCAGAGGAGTATATGTATCTGGGTTAGTTGCTTTCACAGACCAGTGAAACATCTTTCCCTCCACTGCAACCATAATGCTGGCTAGTGATAGGAGCTGTAGTCCAACTCCAGGTTGGAGAAGGCCAATTTAAAATGATACTCCTACAGTTCTTCTCTGCAGATATGATCCCGTCTTCCTGGCTGTCAACTATAGCTCTTCTTTCCCCTATTTTATCAGTAATTTGCTTATAATTAAGGATTCTTTCCACTTAATGCAAGCCAACCTTAGATGCCTCAAAGAAGCAGGAATGGCCAAAACAACTCAAAGAACACTAAGCATACTCAGTAGCTACAGAAAACTATCTGATTGTTGTGATGGGGGAGAAGCCAGTAGGGTGAGGAGAATGGAATTAAGTATCCTGAAAGAAGGCGTGATTGGCCTGCTGGAACAAAGAAGAACATTTCTACTTTTGTTTCAGCTTCTATTTGTTATATCTGTTTAAATTTTATCTAGCACTTAGTATGAGGTCCTGTTCCAGTCCTGATGATCGTCCCAATGACCTTGTGTGGGTCATAGTGTTCAGCCATGAAGAATTAAAGTGGATTTCATGAAGTGCATAAGGTTTTCATAGGTTTTCGGTCTGAGCTGCCATTTTGAACATGGGTCTTTGTGACTCAAAACTAGGGATGGAAATTCATTGGACTTGATCAGTCTTGAGGAAAGTACCACTTTTGCACATCCCAAAGCTAGTTGTGAGAAAATGTGGAGTTTGCCATGAGCATTCACACATTTGTGAAGCTTACAGGGTAATTCCAAGGAATAAATGATGTGCACGTTTTAAACTGCATATGGTAAAATGCACATAAAAATATAGAAAAATGCAGTTTAATTAATCAGGAAGTGATGCATAAATTAAGAAGAGAGTGCAGATACAACTTTAAAATTTTGCATGAATTTCAGTGTGGGAAGAAATCTCAAAAGTTGTGAAACTTTTACAAAGAAGTTTTCAATATAAAAAGCCAAGAAAAAACACAAAGGAAGATAACAGAATATTTGGAAAAGCAAAATATCCCAAAAATATCAGAAGAACAAAAGAAATCCTGAACGCAAATATTACAACAATGGAGATAACGGAAGCAATTCACAAATTGAACATCGCAAAAGCACCAGGCCCAGACAGATTTTCAGCAACATATTACAAGAAACTTCAAGAAGAACTGATACCACCGATGTTAAAAATGTTCAACAAAATCATAAAAGAGGGAAAACCAAGATCATGGAATGAAGCAAATATAACATTAATACCAAAAGAAGGAAAAGATACTAAAGAACCAGGGAACTACTGGCCGATTTCATTACTTAATTTTGACTATAAAATATTTACAAATATATTGGCTGAAAGATTAAAAAGAATATTACAAGACCTAATTCAAGAAGATCAAAATGGTTTCTTACCGAGAAGACAAATTTGGAATAATATTACAACAGTACTAGATATAATAGAGCACTGTGAAAAAAATAATGAAAGAAAATTAGCAATGATCTTTGCAGATGCGGAGAAGGCGTTTGACAACATAAGATGGGACTTTTTACACCAACTGTTAACTAAAATGAATTTCGGGAATACATTCATGGATTGAATAAAAGAAATATATAAAGATCAAACTGCCTCCTTAATAATTACCGGGGTAAACGAAGTACTTTGAAATAAAGAAAGGTACAAGACAAGGATGTCCATTGTCTCCACTTCTATTCATCACAGCTCTAGAAGTATTGATTAGAGCAATAAGACAAGACCCTGAAATAAAAGGATGTAAAATGAAAAAACAAGAATACAAGTTGAAGGCATACACAGATGACCTGGTGATCTTTTTAGAAGAACCAAATCAAAGCATAGATAAGCTACTAGAAAAAAATTAAACAATTTGGGGAAGTAGCAGGATTTAAAATTAATAGCAAAAAAACTAAAATATTGATAAAAAACATAAGGAAGAAGTAAAAGAATTGACTCAAAAATGGGGTTCAAACCAGAGAAGAAAGTCAAATATTTGCGAATCTGGATTTTGAAGCAAAATAATGAATTATTCAAAAATAATTACAAAACAACCTGGACGGAAATTAAGAAATCCTTACAAAATTGGAGTACATTACAATTATCACTACTAGGGAGAATAGCGACCATAAAAATGAACATTTTGCCCAAATTAAATTTCCTTTTTCAAAATTTGCCAATCATAATAAACGAAAAACCATTTCGAGAATGGCAGAGAGACCTAACTAAATTAATATGGGAAAAGAAAAAACCCAGGATTAAATGGAGAATCCTAACAGAAAAAAAAGAAGAGAAAAAGGAGGCTTTGGACTTCCAGATCTAAAAATATACTATTATGCTAATGGTTTGATGTGGGACCAAGAATGGATAGTACTTCAAGATGAGAAATTACTGAGTTTGGAAGGCTCAGACCTACGTATGGAATGGCACGCATACATATGGTATAATAAAGCAAAGATTGATAAAGGATTCTTAAACCATTACATAAGAAAACCACTACTGTTAATATGGCAAAAATTCAAGAATAAATTTTATAGAAAAATCCCCCAGTGGATATCCCCACATGAAGCCTTGTTCGGTAGATGGAAAGACCCACAAGAGAAGTGTATGTGATATAAAGATATACTAACAGAAAGAGACTGGAAACAGAGGGGTTCAAGTGTCACTGGTATAGGCAACTAAAAGAAACATTTAAGATGGATGAGAAGTTGGAAGGATTTGAATCAGGAACAAAAATAAATCAGTTCGAGAAATTATATCTGAATCCCAAAAACAAATGACATCAAAACTTTACAAAATGTTAATGGATAAAGAACTTGAAGTTGAACAAATTAAAGCATCCATGATCAGATGGGCTCAAAATGTAGGACATGAAATACTTTTAGAGCGCTGGGAAAGAAGCTGGACAGAAACACAAAAATTCACAGCAGCACAAACATTGAAAGAAAACTACTTAAAGATGCTACATAGATGGCATTTGGATCCAGCAAGACTGAGTAAAATATATAAAACAAAAGAAAACAACTGTTGGAAATGCGGCATGAACAATGGAACCTACCATCATATATGGTGGACATGTGAATGTGCCAAATCCTATTGGAGAAAGATTCAAGAAATAATGTCAAAGATGTTACAAACAAATATCCTATTGATACCAGAAATATTTCTACTAAATATATTACAGAAAATAGACAAAACAATAAGAGCAAAATATTGGAGAATAATATTATATATGATTACTGCGGCCAGAATCATATACGCTAAACTTTGGAAAAATAAGCGGACTCCTCAAATAGAAGATTGGATAATAAAAATAACAGAGTTAAGAGACATGGATAGATTAACTATGATAATACAAGGAAAATTTCAAATCAAAAATGATGAGGAATGGAAACCCATTGAAGAATTCTTATTTAAACAGGAATTAATCTTAGAAGAATAAAAGACAAGGGTTCTCAAACACATAGACAAACAGACAAAAGAAATTTAAGGGACTTTAAACAGCAGACAAGGGTATAGTAGTAACTAATACATAATAAAGACTTTAATAAATATAAAGAAGTACACAAGGGAAAAGAAAGATGAGGAACTTAAAAAACAACAAAAATAAATTGAACTAGGAGAAGTAAGGAAGTATAACAACAAGGAAAAGAAATGCATAGAAAAGTAAGGAATGAGAAAAGAAAAGAGAAAAGAAAATGATAAAATAGACAATAATGATTGTAGATGTGGAAAATAAAGTATAAAGATGAACAACTTGTAAAAGATTGCATTTTGAATGTCGTTTTCCTGAAAGTACGAATGTATGATACTTATTATTATTATTATTATTATTATTATTATTATTATTATTATTATTACTATTATTACATAGTTAAATAAAAAATAAAATAAAAAAAGTTGTGAAACTTGATACAAAATAGGGATGGAACGAAAGTGTGGGTGGCATTCAGAGAAACGCCATGAAATCTAAAGTGGAAAATTTTCATGTCCTTATTCAAAAGTGCTTGTGGTTGATTTGTCAGTGAAGTGGCCTTGCTTCCCTGCCTTGTAAAAGGCTCTTCATCCAAGGCAGCTGTTCTTAAAGCAGAGTATACAAGAGAGCAGGAGAAGTGAACATTCCTCTGTACTCTCATGTATGGATGCTACACCTGTCAAACATGCATAGCAGTAACAATAACAACATTCAGAACTGACCATGGCTGGAAACCTCTGTAACTGTACCAGTATACATGGTGATTGCAGGAAAAAGGCTGTGCATCATGCAGCCACACAAAAAATGAAGCAGTGGAGAATTTATTAGGCTGCTTATAGCCAGCAGATTTTGCCCGCTTGCCCACCTGCCCATCATCACCATCACTGTGCAAACCTGGAAAAGGTTCAGCTTGCAGTGAAGTCCACCAGAACAATTCTAGACAATATTTCTTGAATGTTCACACATTACTGGACACATTTGATTGTATCTACCCATTTACAGGGGTGTAAGGAAAATAACATGTAAAACAGGACTAAGATAAAATATTTTGCAGCCCTCTTTGGAGTAAGGACTTGGCTTATATGCTAACAATCTGGCATGGCAAGTGGTTTGGTGAGCATTCATTCATTCATTCATTCATTCACTTACCTACCTACCTGCCTACGTACCTACCTTCTATACCACCCAGTAGCTGAAGAAATTCACAGTGCATGTAGCCTCTACATTGCTTTTGTTCCCACTCAACTTCCAACCATAGGGAAAGCCTCACTTTTCATCTACACACACTTCTTGTACCATCCAAAGTAGAATACAGATGCTGGGACCAAAACAGTGTCACTTTATTTCCGTGTGTGTGTGTGTGTGTGTGTATACACATGCGTGTGCACACACATGTACGTGCACACACCATTTCTGCCTGATGAAGAAGCACATGAACATTCAAAAGCTAGTGTGATCTATTTTATGCCTTTCGGTGGACCCAATAACGGTATTACCACAAAATGAGTTTTGTATCTATTTGATGAATTTTTGTAAGTAGTTTGTAATCTGAACATAAAATACCCTGAACTTCTTTGATTTGGAGTCAGTGTAGTGTAATAACCAGTGGTAGATTTAGATAAGAGCTTAGATATGTTATTTTTTTTAAACTACAACTTCCAAAAATCAACTGGCCAGCTAGAGATCTTAGAACACATAATCCAAAAAGTAATTTTTCCAACCTTTATTTCATAAAACATCATAGTGGTCTTGTGTTAGTCCTTCTTTCTCCTTATCTCTGCCTCACAAAGTTGCTATAATGATGCAAGTACAGCCACCCTGAAATGCTAAAAGTATGCTTTAGAATGTGACAGTATCCATATTTATAACCCATTCTAGTGCAGTTGTTATAATGTTATAGAACAAAGAGAGTTTACATGGGTTTTCCATAGGGAGAAAGATCTGAGAGAGCCTCAGCATTAAACAAAGTGCTGTGGATGCAGCCATTTTGATAATGCTAACAATTTTTTTTTTTTTTTTTTGACAGTGTTACACTTTTCCACAGCAAGTTATGTACAAGAGGCTCACAGGGAAATGTTTGGCTCTCAAATGCCAAGTCAGTGTACACAGCTCATCCCCCTTAATGTACACAACTCATCCCTCTGTCCTTTCACTCTTTAGGTTCCTGGGCCCAGTGCTCCCCATTCTCAAAATGCCTTTTGTATATTCATGTTTATGCACATAATTCCTAAGATGTTCACAGAGCTTGGAGGCTCTCTAGAGGTTCACATCTCTAAGATGGTCACAGAGCTTGGAAGAATTACTTTTTTGTCATGCTTTTGTGGTGTGCAAGGGTGATAGTAAATTTTATACTCCTAAACAAGTTTCCTAAACTATGTATGTTGGTTGATAATGAAAGATTGTAAGCATGGAAGAATTTGAGGAGGGGAAATGAAATATGGGTCCTGAAAAGAGGCAGAAGGAATTCTTCTGTAAAGTCATTCTTGTACACAACACCCCCAACCTATAAATCTCAGCCTAATCATTTATTTTGAATTTATTAATTAAACTATTAATTTTAAATACATTATTAAAACATTTTAAAAACACCATTCATCCTTATGGATGCCATAAGTACAACCACCAGTGAAATAGTTGCGTTTGCTGTTCTTGAGGAGCATTCAATGCCCTAAGCACAGGGCAGTGGAGACTGCCTTAGGTCTCCAGGTATCTCTCTCTGTACTTAATTGGTGTTCTCCTTTTTTTTTCTTTTCAGGATTGACAAATGTTCCCCAGGTACTTAAAATGGAAATTTCCTTCAAACCTTCTGATCCCAACACTTACCTTAAGTACACAAGCCTCCTTGACAATTTTCTGGAGAAATATGACCTGGAACAGCAGAAGGAGACGGATATGAGCTTTGAGAGCTGTAACTGTGAGTAGATTGGATTTTGTTTGCATGTCAAGTTCACTTGTTTTTTTTTTAAATCTGGATCATCTAAAGTGCTATTGTTGTCAAGCACCATTTAGCAGCAGCTTGCCCAGTTATATTAGGAAGGAGTTATGCCCATTAAGTGATCTGCTAGTTTATTCTCCCCTACCCTCAAAAACTGTGAATATAGCCCCCCACAGATCCTAGAAAACCATTTTTATTACTGTTCCCAACAAACCAGATGCTTGAAGAGTTGTAATCCAAAAAAATAACTTCTCCAAGACCTTCAATCTCTTCTGCTTCAGCAGTCCTGAGTCCACTTCAGCTACTTTGCAAATGGTTTAAAATGACCTTGCTAGTCACTCTGGATCTTCTTGGCTCCAGCTCTTGTTTCCCACAATACAAGAATAGCCAGTTCATGTTGGCCCTTCCTATCAGAAGAGAAAACATGCTTTGACATTTTAGAAGGGTAGGCCGCTCTCTTATATCTCACAGGAACAGCAGGGCAAATATACCCTTTTTTAAAGTATGTCCATATACTGTTTTTAAAATGGGAAAGACAGCTTGCCATCCTACATGGTGGTAGCAATTGGATCAAAATTGTCTCACCATGATCATCTGGGTCCGTATGGCTTTGCCTGCATAGGTTCCATGTTGATGACTTGTTTGTTGCTGTTCTCTATTTCCTTCCAGTTTTGTGTAATGCCATAACATTATGAGACAGTGCCTCTAGCCATGGTGGTGATGGCATGTACAAAAACAAGGAGCAACAAAGTCTTGGACTGGTTGGGGAAACACTAGTAGCCTACCCTCAACTAGGACTTTGCTAATAGTGTATTTCACATTGCTTTGGTACTTATCTGCCCATGTAGACATGGAAAAGATCATGTTGTAGACATTTTGATCTTTCCTGCCACACATAGCGACAACATGAAGAACAACTTGTTCAAACAACAGTTGTAGGTGAACAGTGGCAGCTGTTGGTGTCCATATCAGTGGAACAGTGAATCTGCTCTGGCACTTCCCCAGTTTCTGGGTTAAACAGAAGGGAGATTTTTGTGGGAAGAGCCTTATACTGTGTGGCTTCCTTACAATCCGACAGTGGAATCTGCTGCCTCGGAGTGTAGTGGAGGCTCCTTCCTTGGAGGTTTTTAAGCAGAGGCTTGATGGCCATCTGTCGGGAGTGCTTTGAGGGTGTTCCTGCATGGCAGGGGGTTGGACTGAATGGCCCCTGTGGTCTCTTCCAGCTCTACATTTCTATGATTCTATGATTCTATGATCTAGTAGTCTTAAGACAGGACTAGGCAAAGCACAGCAAAGTTCTTGGATTTCAGCTCCTATTAGTCCTATCTGCCATAGACAGTGGAAAAGAAGATTGGAGGTTGCAGTCAAAAACATTTGCCCACCCTGTCCTAAGAGCATCATGTTGACTGATCTCATTGATATGAATCAGAGCCCCTGTGATCCTCAAATCTTTTCAGCTAACTTTTATATAAACCAGCTGAGATCTATGTGATATTGGCCAAGGAAAAGTTCTGCCCCCTTACTAATGCAGGAGGTCCTGGAAGTGATGGCTGCCAGCTGGGAGACAGTGTGAGGGACCTCTCCAGGCTTACCTCTCCCCCAGCTATTTGGGATAGGATGGTGGAGTTGCACCCCAGTGCTGTCTAGCAGTTGTTGTTTAGTTGGAGGGGAATCACTGTGCAAAGAGATACTGGATAGCTCCTTGAACAATAGTTGAAAACGCAATCAGGATAACAGAGGTGTTGGGAAAGTGCCACTGGCAGGCACATGTGGCCACCACAACTTTTTTGTTGGTGGTGGAGGTGGCTGCAAGGGTTCCCCAGTTCCCCTCCTCAAATGCCCCCCAAGGATTATGGAGGGGCAATTTTGCAACATTTTTGCCTCTCCCAGGCTGTTTTAGGCTCATGGGTTGCCTTTTTCCATTGAGAAATAACTCTAGAGTTGGGCTATTGATCATGCTGTCTAGGGCTGATGGGACAGAGTCCATAAACAATTGTAGGGCAACACCTTAGCCACTCTCTTTTTATGGGATAGTTAATGAATGACTACCAAAAAGGAATGTGAATTGTTTAGAAGGATGAAAGCAGAGACTCAAAGGCAGTGAGCACATTACAACATCTCTTTAAAAACTGTGGCAGGTTGACCAAAATGCATGTAAGTATTCTACTGTTTCAATATTTATGCATTTTATTGTGTATTGCATGCTTTCTCTCAAATTTTTCTTTTACTCAGATGATTTTACAGTCTACTGACTGCAAATAAACATGATTGATATAAGCATTGTTCCTCCTTTCTTTCTGCTTCATCTGTTCCTCCAGCTGAACCTTCTCCCCCTAAAGACAGAGGTCCTTATGAGGGTTCTCGAGGCATAGTGTCATCTTGCAGGTTCAATCGCAACTGGCTTGGAAATTGCTCTGGAATAGAAGATAAAACATACGGTTACAAAGATGGCAAACCATGTGTGGTTATTAAACTCAACCGAATCTTGGGCTTCGTACCTGTGGCAAGTCTTGCTTTTTCTTTTTATGGAGGAAGGGGTGAGGTAAAGCTGCGTTAGGCAGAATGATCCCATAGGAGAAGGAAGGTGCCCCTGTTGCACTCTGGACTAGCTTGCTTCTGTCTGGTTACTGTGTTCCTTGATCTTAAATAATCTTTTGGAGGCTCTGCTTTTTGGGAGCAGTTCTTACGGACTGTATATCTGATGGTGATGACCTTTTGCACACTTCTGGAATTGCCTGAAATGGTGGTAGTGATACTTCTTGACTCATTCTAGTCATAACAGAAGAACAGTTAAGTGCATATAGAGATAATTGCATCCCTGTTTTTAATTGGTATTTTTAATTTGCATGCAAGTTACATGCTTGCTCAGCAGACACCTAGAAGTCGGGGTCTTTCATTTAGGTCTAATAACCAGTTAAGGAATGGCCAATTAGATGGGCATAATAAGTATGATTTGTTTTGAGGGGATGCAGGGGATACCTCCACTTCTGTTTAGTAACAGAAATATGTTACAGAAATATTGAAATATGGGGCTAGTTGGGTCCCAACACCAAAATGACATTGATTCCACTCTACAACTATGTAAAGACCTTGAGTTGGAACCAAACTTAGCCTTTCTTGAAGCAGATCCATTAAAATCAATGGAACAATAGGGACATAGGTTTTATTGATTTCAAAGGATCTACTGTAATTATGAATGTGCTGTAATCATGACAAAGTATAGATCTAACACTTTATTGAAGAAGTTGCTTTGAGTCCCATTTTGGGAGAAAGGCCCTTGTAAGGTATTGCTTGTCCTGGTTATAAAGTGACTTTTATTCAGCTTATTAAACATGTCAATATTATTAGTTTACCTGTTCAGACTTCTGCAATTTCAGTGGACTCAAAGAAACAAGAGCCATCTTTTTTAAAACTTCTACCTGGCAGCCAGTTTTATTTGCCATGGAAACCAAGTGAGTGGCTGTGTGTAAACCTGGCTGATCATATGGAGTGAAGAAGATCATTGACATTTTTTTAGTAGATTTTCTTCAGTTTGCTCCACTCTTAGTCGGGAAACAATAACTGGGCACCACATTTTCAGCCACAGGAAAGCATAAGACTGAAAACCCTGTGTATGCTGGCTGAATTGCCAATCTAACTCTTCTCCACCTATCCAGTAATCCTTTGCTCTATGAGAGGGATGAAATTCTGCACCCCTTCAGATTTTGTTGAACTGTAACTTCCAGCATTCCTTACCATTAACTTTGCTGGCTAGGGCTGCTGAAAGTTGTGGCTCAAGATCATCTGGAAGACCAACAATTCCCATCTCTGTGCTGTGGCAAATGCTAGCTTAACAGAGGAGCAGGAAACTGAAATGGGGAGATGAGTCAGTGAGTTGCATAATGTTAGGAAGCATGGCCGTCTTATCTGTTTAAACCATTTGTAATGTGCTTCTTTTGCTTTTAGCCTCCAAAAAATGAGTCCATCCCATCTGAACTGCAGGCAAAATATCATCCCTATATCATTCCTGTGTATTGTGCTGCCAAGGTAAAATAATCAAGACTATTACTATATTATGTTTTGTGTGGGGTTGCCCTCAAAGACCATTTGGAAACTGTGAAATATACTAAGCTGCTGAATTGGGATGGCATCTCCTCTAGTGACTATTACTGGGACCATGTGATGGTGATGATTCTTACCATGGAAGTTCTGTATGGGTTGGGATTGCTGTTTCCATATTAGCCCACCTATATACATTTTTATCTATCTTCGCGGGTGAAGAAGGATGTGGCAGAAGGTCCTTCTTAGTAGTAATACCTGTAACTGTAGAGCATAGTGCCTGGGAGTTTCATCTGGTAGCAGCTGGGTCATGTTTCTGGCACTTGGCAACCTCCCTCACTTTTTTCTCGTTTCCCAAGACTTTTAGTTGTTTCTGAACCCATTTGTTATGTTATTTTTATTTGTTAATAGCTTCAGTGTTGTCATTTCTTTTTTAAAAAAATCAATTACATTCCTGCTTTCATATTGTAAAGCTGCATTGGGAAAAGATCTTGTCTGCCATGTCAGTGAAATGCTGTGTTCAAATACAGAAACCCCTTGTGCAAATATTAGTACACGCAGCCTGTAACAGAAGAAAGAACTGACATAGTTAGGCATGCTCATGCCCTCTGGAAGAAATCTTAGAATCCACTACTTCCAGAACTGCAGCTCCAAGACTCCTCCAGCCAAGAGGGCGATTTGCCCAAAAAAGGAGGCCAAGATCCTACATCATCAGATGTAACTATAGTGATAGAGCTCCATCATTATAGTTATGCTTGGTGTTGTCACCTCTCTAACCCCAGCCTTTTCAACCTGGCAATGCCCCAAGTGTAACCTGATCCCAATAACTTTGTCAGCCTGGCACTGCCCCAACTAAAGGGTTTCCAAAGTGCTGCTGATCAGGGCACTGGGACATGACATCTACAGTACTCTCCCAGCCACAGGGTAGATTGAGAATGGGTAGCTGGAGAGACCCTTTGGGTTCTTGCCATAGCTGCTTGTCTTGGTGCACTTCGCACCGCAGATACAATTTCTGAGCACACCAGTCTGCAGCATCTCAATAACATTCAGTTGGGGTACTATCGAGCTGACAAGGTAAATTTTTGGGGTCACATTCAATTATTAATATCTTTAAATGTGAATCCCCAATAGTTACAAGATTGTAAGTCCAGTTTATGATCTTGTAACTACTAAAAAGAATGCCAGTCGTAATGTTCCAAGCTCTGATTAATCAGTGGGCTGAAGATTTTCTGCTACTTGTATCATAAAGCACTTAGCATTACAGGATTCAGGCCCTATAGAAATGAATGGGATACGCTCAGTAGAATATTTGCTTGATGTCTCTTCAATTTGTTTTGCATGCACAACTGTTTTTGAATGGCCTCTCTTATCATCTTACTTGCTTTGAGTGATTCCCTTGGCCCAGCAAAGCAATATCATTCTCTATCAAGATAAAGTAACTCTTGGTTTTTTCCCTAGAGTCTCAAATGACTCCCAACAGAGAGAGCTCAGGTCTTTGTTTTTTCCACTGGAGGGTGACACTTGATATCAAAAGTGGTGAAAGCTCCTGTCATGAGAGAATGCCCTTTAATGCAAGACAAAGCAAGTTAATAAAGCTTCTGTGCAACCTCTCTTTTCCATGTCCAATACAAACTGGACTAAGATCACCAAATATACTCTGTCCATTTCTATTACAGAAAAAAAGGTAGGGGGTGGAACCAGGAATAACAGACTTGGATCATTCAAAATATTATCTGCTGGATAAAAGATGGCAAGAAAATTCTCAAGACCTCCACCAAAATCTCTGAAATCAAGCTCACAGCTTGATTTCCCTGATGGATACTAATTTTAAATTCCTTTTGAAAGGAATGGAAAGCCAAACTGAAGAGAAATGCAGCCAGATTTAGCCCAAGATGTGGGGATGGTCATCAGCTTAGATGATTCTAAGAGAACTTGAATTCATAGAAGCATTGGTGGCTGGATCAGGAGGACCATTCCCCTGAACACCATTCACTGGGGAGTAACAGCAGGGATCTGCTGTTGGCCTCATTATGGTCTTCTCAGAGTCACTTGGTTGGATATCAGGAAATAAAGTGCTAAATTACATAGGTCTTTTGTCTGATCCAGCATGGTTCCTGTTATGGTTTGATACTTAGGTCAGACCACAGGTCCAGCCACCTGCTCCCAGCAGTTGCTGCAAAGTTGTTTCTTGGAATCTTACAAGGAGCAGAGCTTGGATGTTTTGGGGACCTAAATTCAATGGTTAGTTCCAACTATATACACTCACTGAATCCATAGAACTTAACTTATACAGTCACCCCTCCACATTTGTGGGTTTCACTTTTGTACATTTGATTATTCACAGATTATTTATGTCATCTCTGCTGGCTCCCTATGCCATTTTTAATAGGGATTGCAAGCCTCATGACACTGAGAAACTGCAAATGAGGCTTGTAAATCCCTATTAAAATGGTGTGGGGCAGCAGTGGAGGTGGCAGTAAGCCCCACCAGCCACCAGTTCTGCCTTGTGAAGGAACCCTAATGCTTCAAAGGAATCCATGGTGAATTGAATGTGGTGACCATACTTTTTGTGTGTTAAATATGGTTTGGGAGGGCCTAGAGTTATTCACGGTTTTTCCACTTTCACACGGGTCCTGTGCCCCTAACCCTAGTGAATTTGGAGGGATGACTGTATAGACACTGATGTACCAAGTTTCCATCAATTCAGTGGATGTATTAGTTGGGCTAAGAGTTGAATTTGGAGCTCTAAGTACAGCCCTCTGGCTGGCATAGCTAGCTAGCATCCCCCTCATCTTCCTAGCCACCACCTGTAGAAGTCAGGTGGCTGGTGATTTCTGGGAGTTGTAGTCCTAAAAGTTACTTTTCTAAGATGTTATAAGGAGAGCATAACAAATAGTGTTCCTCCACTGTTTGTCTGAATCTCTGGTATTAACAGACATACTGTCTCAGAACATGGAGACTTATTCAGTTATTGTAGCTAAGAGCTCTTGAGAGGCCTGTGGCTTATGAACTTAACCCCCTTTTTGAGTTGAAAGCCACCAAAACCCTTTTAAGTAAGACATATTGACATTTAGCACATACAAGGATTAGTGTAGGATCTCAAGTACTCGTTCCATCTTAACCTTGGTGTATTCAGCCAAATGTAGCTATGTATGACTCTTTGCACAATCTGAAATCCTGTGATAATTGCACAGCAAGAAGGTTCCCAGTTGCACAGTGTGCATAGTACTATATTCATAGCCTCTATGCCAGCAAGAACAGGAGGAAGTCTTCCAGATGTTGTTCAGCTATAGCTCCTAACCAGTATACTCAATGGTAAGGAAAACTAGCATCTACAGTCCAACCTCTGGAGGGCTGCACTTTGCCTATCCTTGCTCTGTGCAGGCATTACCTGGCATCCTGCTAGAGAAATATGGCTGCATATGGCCTTCTTTGGGTGCTGTGGCAGTTGGTATTCCCTTCCTCTCTATGCAACACCCAAAGCCATCCCCAACTTACCATATAGCTTCCAAAGCCACCCTGTGCCTTGCCGAGAATGGGCCAGATCAAAGAAGCATCTAGCTATGTCCCCATAGCCAGATACTAAATGGTTACTTGAGTGCTGAGACTTCTGGAAGATGCTGATGGATCTCAACACTTCTATAAAATCATTTCATGCCTACTACAGTGACAATCAGATATTCCTCAGATTCTGCCTACCCCCCATGAGGCACAGAATGGTCACCGGTAGGGGTTTCAGAAACTGTACAGTATATGGGTCAGGTTTGCATAGGTTCACACTATGCTGAGCCATTTCTGAGCCTTTCTGTGTCATGAGCTGTGCTTGAGAGATGTTGTTCTCTAGATGTATAGCCATCATACTGCATGAAAACATCCTGAGTGGCCATCAGTGAAGCCTTTGGCATCTTGAGAAGAAACTCCAAGTCAACTTCAATCTTGGGGCACATTACTGTCCTCAGCTTAGTCAACAGATGGAAGGTGCTACAGCATAGAGCGCCATGCAGTGAGAGTGTGCTATTTTCACAATGTAAAGTTTGAGTAATGACAATAAAATAGGGACCATAGAAAATCTGGTATTGGAATGTAATGTGGAATTTGTAAGTGACTTCTGTTTCTCATTCATTCCTTCAGAAAGAAGAAGATAATGACAAAATTGGCCTTGTGGAATACTATGGCATGTCTGGTTATGGTGGCTTTCCTCTACAATACTACCCATATTATGGCAAGCTTCTACAGCCCAAATACCTCCAGCCCCTTGTAGCAGTGCAGTTTACCAACCTGACCTATGATACGGAGCTGCGTATTGAGTGCAAGGTCTATGCTGAGAACATCTACATCAGTGACAAAGATCGTTTCCAGGGACGTTTTGATATGAAATTTGACATGAAAAGCAGCTGATCACAAGCACAGGTTTTTTCTCCCTTTTCCTCTTAGCCATTTAAAAAGTATAAAAAAAAAAGACAAAAACCTACTAGTCTTGAACAAAACTGTCATACGTATGGGACCTACACATAATCTATATGCTTTACACTAGCTTTCTGCATTTAACTAGGTTAGAATGTAAACTTAAAAGTGTAGCAATAGCGACAAAGATATTTATTCTACTGTAAATGATAAAAAACAGAATTGAGCCTTGGGACATGCCCATTTCTACTGTAAATTATGATTCCATAACTGACTTGTAGTAAGCAGTGTTTCTGCCCCCTAAGTATTGCTGCCTTGTGAATTTTATTTAGTGTACAGTACTATAGGTGCATTACTCTGGTCATTTTTCAAGCCATGTATTATTGTACCTGTTTTCTACTTTCTGTGAGCAAAGATTTGCTGTCCAAGGTGTAAATACTCAGTGGGACTAAAACTGGCATGGTACTTTTAATTTTATTTTTGTTCATTTTCAAAAAGTAAAGGCCCATCTGTGAGATTATTCAGCAGCACTCCATAGAGCCTTTTCTTTTCTGTGGTCTTAGGACTTTTAATTATTGTGGTGGCAGGGAAAATTACTTTTACTTTGAAGCAAAGCTAAGGAGAGTAGGTGACTGTGTACTGTGCTTTGTAGTGAATGGCGTCCTTCTCTCTCCATTCCCTCTTATCCTCCAGTATGTTCTGAAGCTGTGTGAGAGAGCTGAGTCAGCCTATCACTTTCATCAGTGATGGGAATAATTATTTGCTTTGTATATTTTTCTTTTTTTCCTGCTAGAAGCATCATATGCTGTGGTGCTGTCTTTATTGAATGTTTTAACCATTTTCATGGTGGAAGAATTTTATATTTATGCAGTTGTACAATTTTATTTTTTTCTGCAAGAAAAAAGTGTAATGTATAAAAATAAACCAAAGCCACATGTTTGAAAATAAATCTTTATTTTGAACTTTAAAAGAAGCAATGCAGTTACCCATCAACTGGTGTTAAATGTTGTCTAAAGTGCAAAACTCTATGTCCTAACATATGTAATAGCCAGGAGTACAGTGCTCTTATTGATCTTGTATTTCAGTCAGGTTAAAACATTGGACAATAAATGAATAAACACACATCTCCCATCCTGTGGCTTGTCTTTTGCAAGTAGCTTATGCCCTGTATTGCTGTGTTTGCTGATTACTTGTCCAAGATGTTGAAAAAATACTGGACCTGCAAGAAACAAAACAAAACTACCTTAAAATATTTCCCTAGTGCTCCATGCGCACAGTTCTGAAGACAGATCAAACAAGGCCAATGGCAAATAATCAAATTCAGAACATTCAATAGTGTTTCTTCTTTTAGCTATATGCCTCCATTCTTTTTTAATGAAACCATAGGTTGTTAAGTGCTGATTTCTTAGCAGTGATGTGTGAACCTTCTCTGGGGTCCCCTCATAATAAGGCCAGTTTTTCCAATCTAATTTTCTGAGAACATCAAGAAAAATCAAGTTTTTATTACTCATTCTCTAAGAAAGCCTGGAATATTGGCACACCTGTTAGAAATTTCCTATCTGCTCTTCCACCTACTTCCTTTCCAAATTTACTTTTGCAAAAGGCAGCTTGGAGGTGTGTGGAAACCAGTGGCTGGTAATGGTGAGAAGCTGGTAAACTTCCTCAAAGCATGCTCAGGAGTGCCTGATACTGCTAGAATACATGGATTTTACTATTCCCTGTGATGATGGGTACTCTTGAGCATGCTGAAAGATAGGGCTTACAAAACTCTCCTGTTCTTTTTCCAAGCAAAAGGAAGAATTAGGTAACAGTGACTGTATTATGAGATGAATCTGAACACTAATGGACTTGTGGTTTTAATTTGGTAGATGAAGAGAGGTAAATTCTAACTTCGACCCTTAGAAATAATACATAATGCTGGAGATTATTATGGCCTTAGGTCCAGCCAGTCTGCACTGGGCTTGGGCTTGTAGATGCAGAATATAAGGATATCTCAGCTGAGTCTTCAATTTCTATCTCCCAAACCTGAAGTCATTCTTCTTTCTAATGGTTACTTGGAGATGCTCAGCCTCTTGTATACGGAAGGGAACTGGCAACACAGGTCCAATGGTTCCTTGCAGCAGAGAATATCATCTACACCATTTGTAATTCAAAACAACACAGGGATTTCCATTTCCTATTTCTCTGTACAGATTCAGAAAAAACTCCTAAAAAAGACTGTAAATCAAGCCTGCCTGGCAAGCATTAGCAAAGCTTTCACTAGTTAAGAACGGAAGGGAACATTTCCTGCTGTTATTATGCTGAAGGATCAGGCTTTACTTTCAATGGAAAGGAAGTGTAGAAGTTGTGCTTCAAACTACTCAAATTCTTGATTTCTTATTCTTATTTCTCATCAATAATCCACCCACCTGCCTTGTGAAAAGCTCAGAATGTAGACCTTCCAACAATGATGCATGTAGGCAGCTGAAAACAAGTACTGCAGCACAAAACATATTAACTAGAACTTACAGGAACCAGTTTGACTTCACAGTATGGAAATAGTGGCTTACTCCATAATGGATGATAGTTATTTGGATGCACTTAGAGTCTTACAACATTTAACATTTTAAACAATTTGCTACGGAGGGGAGAGGTCTGGGTCAGGACCACAACGGGCATGTAGAGGAGAAATTAATCCTCTCCTCTGCTGAGGTCCTGCTTAAATGCAGCCCTGACTTGGGACAGAAGAGTCCACTGGCACCAATGGGAACTTCTTCCCCACAGTGGCATCAAGAGACAGAATGAAGTTTTTGCTGTGACCTTGACAAAAGGTAGGAATCCCCCTCCTGCCTCACTTGCCTCCTATAGTCCTGATCTGAATTCCACTGCACCTGATCAACTGTTTCAAACTACACTTATATTCAAAGCTATGGATTGACTGTTGACTTGAGGTGTAGGTTTGTCTGCACTTTCCCACCTCACAGACTCAGTGTGATCAAAATCTGTCTCCACATGCTGCCAACAGACAGTTCATAGTTTAGCACTGTGATTATGGAGCTGTATAATGATGGACCAGCATCTGTAGGTAGGTCAAGTGCTTGCTGTATTAAACTATTCGCCGTCAAGTGGGGCTTGTGCGCTGACCATCCATCCCTTTCCTTTTGGTCTCATTTTTTAAACAGCAAGGAGAAAAAAGATGAGTAGAAAGGCACAATATGAGAAAGACCAAAACTACATGACCAAAAAAAAAGAAAAAAGAAAAAAAAGGAAATACTCATGTATTCCAGCTCTTATCCACTTCTCCTAGAACTTGCCCCAAACAGCTAATCAGATGAAGTGAGAGACAGGAAAACAACACAGAAACAGACAACCTGATGCCTGCCAAATGATTTGATCAATAATACCCTTAATCAAACCCAGCAAGGATTGCTAATAAATGGGGATTAAAGGTGTTGTAATCAGAAACATCTGAACGGCACATGCTTGCCTACTCTAAATGTGCTGAAGATGATGCGACAAGACGGGTACGCCCACTTGTCTTGTGTAGTTCAACCAAAAGATGATAAATCTGGAACAGAAAGAGTGTGTGTGTGTGTGTGGGGTGCACCTGTGATCCAGGTTGCAGGTCAAAGTTGGTCCTCTGCCTCAAAAGTTTGAAGGTTATTCTGTTAAATCATACGTATAATTATTTTCTCATGCAATTACTTTCAGTCTGTTCAAGCATTACTAGTTCGCAAGTAATCTTGGCATGATTTATGCATCTCTTTGGCTCTCTTGAATAAACTGGGAGAGAGTGAGTTATGCACAAACATTCCATGTATGCAGAGCTGGCAAAGGAGAGGTCATGATGTTCCTCATATTGCAGAATCAGTGACATACCTCCCACAAGCAGAACTTCTCTGGAAAAGGAGATGTGTTTCAGCTAGGATTCAAGCACTGGATTCAAACCGTCTTTTTTTTTTTTTTAATCATTATTGCACTATCTAAAGTCCATCAGAAATACTGAGAAACATCAAAGGTCAGAACAAGGATTATATAAAGGAAAAGGGTGTTTGCTATTCACATAGTCTTCCCATGTACAGTCACAGGAAACAGCTCAGTTCCCGCTAGGCAAAATCTTTTTAAATTATACACCAAAGGCAGTGAGGAAAGATTCTTTTAGGGCTGGACTGTCAAAACAGCCCAAAACAATGCAAATGCATTAAAAAAAAAAAAGGACTTATAAACACTGACATTGAACCTGGCCTTCCTCCAAGAAGCATAGAACAGTATATCTGGGTCTCAGTGCATTGTTCAAATCCCCACTTGGCCATGCAAGCCCACTGGGCGACCTTGGGCAAGCCACATTCTCTCTACCTCAGGAGATGGCAAAGGAAATCCCCTTGATAAATTGCCAAGGAAACTGCATGATAGGTTTGCCTTAGGGTCACCATAAGACTTAGGACCTTTCCGCCCTACACTGTTCTAGTGCTATTATTTCACTTTCAACATCCTATGGAATCCTGGGGTTTGCAATTTAGGGGGGGCATTTAGAATTCTCAGCATACTGAAAGTGGAATAATAGCACTATAACAGTGTAGTGCAGAAATTACTTGAAGGCATACAACAACAACAACAACAACACAAGATTTTGGAACAAAATAGATAAATCATAATGGCTCTAACTGTAAATTAGCATCTGAGTTATAGACATGTTCCTGTTCCATCCAGCCAAGCTAGCCCCTTGTAGGGCAGGGATGTGCAACTGATGGCTCTCTGGAGGTTGTTGGGACTACAGCTCCCATTATCCTCATCACTGGCCATGCTGGCTGGAGTTGATGAAAATTGGAACCAAACAGTATTCTGAAGAGGCAGAAGTTACCCAATTCCTGCCCTGTAGTAAAGAGCAATAGTCAGACACAGCATGACAATTAGTAATTTTCAAAGAGCAGGTTTTAAAGTCAGTTTTGCAATCAAAAGAACTGAACCTAGAAAAGTCTGCAGAACACAGCCCCCACTAAGCATTGAGCAACCTACATAGCCAGTTTCTTCCACAACTTTGTAACAAGGGCATAAAGTACTTGCTTCCTGCCCTCTTTATCTAAGAAGAAATTAATAACTTTTCCTCCTGTCATCATTTCACTTAGAAGAATATTTAAGCTGCTTGACTGGCAATATATTGGTATCCTTTCCCTATGTTCTACCCTCTGGGGAGTTCACATACTTGCACAATTCATAACAAAAACCTATTACAAAAGTCCAAACAGTACCAGAAGTACAAGCAATGATCCTCTGAACAGTGTGTGCCCTGAAAGCTTTGTGAGAGGTCAGATGTAAGACTCAAAGGAAAAGCAAGCACTTCAGACAAGTGAAATACATGTAGTTAACCCAGACAATACTAGGGAGCAATTTCACTATTAGTAATTCTCACAAAGAACAAACACACTTAATGAACTATAAACAGGAAGTAAACTTTGGGGATACTCTAAAACAGTGGCACGTACCACCTCTGATGATAAAACAGAAAGAACTTGCCTCAGACAACCTTCTTGTTTGAACCCTGTTCCACACTAATGTGTTATCAAGTGTTTGGTACACATTCAACAACCAATTATCTAAGGCAGCTCTACAATGATAAGAGCACTAAACCTTTTCCACCCAAGCTGACTGCACTTCCTCAGAAAGCTCACCTGCTCTAAAACCTTTAACTCTTTCCTTCTGACACATCCTGGAGCTGATGGCAGCAATACCCAGCCTTACAACTACAATATCCATCTGCCTAGCTAGTGCGTCCCCTAGCAGTTTATTCATTTCTTTGGCCTAAGTAAGTGATTTACAGCAGTCCTATCTGTGCTCTTTCCTCTAAACTAGCTGACAGATATCCAGTATTAAACGCACTATATCCAAAGGAGAAAAGGAATTAAATGCAGTATAGACAATGAGATAGGCAATATAGCATAATCCATTTAGTTACTTTCGGTTCAGGATGAATAGTAAATAAAGTCAATGTATGCATATCTAATACTTCTTTTGATATAAATATAAAAATATTAAACAAAGATTTAGTTTTAATTATAGCTAATTTTAATCTGGTCTACACAGGTAGCTAATTATATATGTATTTTAATTTTCAACAATCTTTAAAAAGTTCAGCTGCCCCCAAAACAACAAAAAAGTGTAGTCCTTAAGGCCATTGCAAATCTGAAAAATGTTCTCCCATCCCATCACTGCTGCCCACCTGTGTTATAGAAAATAGTAGTTAAGAAGAAAATCATCTAAAGTATTTGGGAAAGTACTTCAAGTATGTAGGAAAAGATTCGCTGCAAGTGGTAGAATTTAATCTGAATGGTTATATGAAGCAGATGTTGACAAGACAGACAGAAAGTCAAAAAAGTTAGAAGGTGAGAAAGGCAGGCAGACAAATCTAAGAATGCATGAAGTGCACCATAAGGGTCTTAGAGCTTGTCTTATTTATAATCACTTTAAAAACTGGGTTTGAATAAACCTGTTCCAGAGCCCATACAAAGGGTACTAGGAAGCATAAGATGAGATCTTGTCCAGCATTCTTTGCTACAGTGGTCAACGAGATGCAATCCCACAAGCAGAACTAGAGCTCAGAAAAGTTATTTTTTCTGGACTACATGATGGCTATAAAGTAAGGGAAGGATGTAAGTGAAGCCCTTTCCCATTCATGATCCCAAGTGGCTGGTATTCAGAGACACACCTGAAAGGATGCTGACCAAAGGACTATACTTTTCCACTATATTTCCATGCATTGCCTCCTCCACAGTTTGTGATGCTAACAGTTTTCAAAACTTTGCATCATTTCCACACATAACATGAAGAAATAACAAGGAACAAAATTCTTGTTAATAAGCATGGCAAATTTGTATCATTATTGCTGTACCAACACGATAATTTGTTCAAAAAATTAAATATTGCTTTATTCAACTTGCAAGTCTACAAAGCAGCTGACAAATCACACACAAAAATCTATATGAAGCAATAACTCTGCATCATAAGCATCAGTAAAGCACAACAGCAAACAAATAAGACAATGTAAGTAGCAGTAGGAAAAATACAACAGCAAGTAATATGAAATAGGTATTAAAATAGTTCAACAAGCTTGGGCTGTCTCCTAGATTTTTTTTAAAAAATTGAAAAGGGGGCTAAAAGCAAGTGATCATAAGCTTAGTATTTTGGAGAATTAACAGGGATAGCGATAGAAGGAGAGCTGGTCTGTGTCTCTTGCCTTTGCGCTAGCTTTCAGAATGTTTTCCCTTTTCATGGACCTTCTAAAGCATCTTAAACAGGATTATGCTGCTTGGTTTGGGCTGCTAATGAAAGGCAGCATTGCACCATCAGCAGATGACTGGGAGGAACAATGGCCCCGTTATTAATTATTCAAAGGCTACTGAAAAAGGAAATGTGGCAAAGAAGGACGAGCCCCTGCCTCAGATGATTGATTCTCCTGTTTTACAACTGTCAGTGTGCTGGGGGGGGGAGCAGATCCCAGACTGCTAAATGGCAGGCTTGGACAGTCCCCCAGTAGTTAATATGTAACAGCGTCTTTTGGGCT
Organism: Ctenosaura bakeri; assembly: GCA_948474755.1. NCBI lineage: Eukaryota > Metazoa > Chordata > Lepidosauria > Squamata > Iguanidae > Ctenosaura > Ctenosaura bakeri. Next base: position 32,747 of record CAOLHI010003399.1, read on the forward strand.
GCAATCTCACACCTGCTTACCTAGTAAGCCCCACTGAATTCAACGTGACACAGCAGAAAGCGAGGCAAAGAAAATGGAAACGTTAGGCCAATTTATTCTTTGCAGGGTTATTCATTTACTTTCTGTTGCTTTTATATGAAATAAAATTGTGGTACAACGCAAAAGGATCCACGCAGCTTTCTTTCAAAAAGGTTGCATTTTGTGATTCTATATTTTACATCACATATTATAATTCTAATTAAGTTTGAGACTTGTCGGATTTACAGAACAGTCGACATTCTATTTATTTGTTGTACATTGCCCCAGGGGCCCTAGCAGCCTGGGAGGCATGAAATAACTGCTCGCTTGCTCACTGGCACTCCTTTAATTCAAAAAGCTCATGCTAACTCTTACTGGTGCATGCAGAAATATCTGGGATTTTTATTTTCTGATCTGTAACCCACTGATTGATAGCATTTATATGCTGCTCCTCAGATTTAAATAGTCTCCCAGAGGAGCCTACATTTAAGCAATGAAAGAGCAGGCATACAATTGAGAAAGACAAAACACCAAAGGAAAATTGATGGGCAGGAAAGTGACACTGGGGGAACACACAGCAAAGGCAATTTCAAAGTAGGTTATGTTGGTCAGGATCAGAAAGGTTGTCTAACCCAGAGGCATTTTTATTTTCCTCACCTCCCTTTGAAGACCTTGGCCATTTCCACTAACAGGCTAGTGCAGAAACGGCCCTTGTTATATCGTGCACCATTTCTGAAAATCGCTCTACTTTCAAAAGCCATTTTCCACTTTACATGCAAGGCTTATGTAATAGGAAAGTAATGGTAAAGCCCTTCTGGCCTCATTGAGTTCACTGCCACTTGGCTACCTTTTTCATGCTTTGAAAGGAGGTTCAAACCAAACCACGGGCAAGGAAGGACAGTGTGACTGTATGTTAACAGCAGCATTTAAAAAACTCATATGCTCTTTTTCTTGCAACTTCACTCATAGCCCAGTACTGCCCATGGTTGCCAAGAAATCTATTCCACTAACTTCAATGGAGCTTTCTGTCAGGTGAATATGCACAAGGTTGCAACTTTAATTTTCTTTTCTTAAGAACAAAAATACAAGTACTGTACATGCAAAAAATGCAAGCAATTATGCTGGTTACTAAGTGTGTCAACCACATAGATGACAAGGTACATTAGACACAGGTTTAGTTTGAAACTATTTTAAATTTGGCCTGAATTTACTTTGGAAAAAAAAAAAGGGAACTACAGATGAGAACTATTGGAATTTCCTGCCCTTTCTGTAAGAGTTCATTTGTCCCTTCACAGTTCCCAAGGTTACAGGGTTGAGCATCAAGATGGTAAAGCCGCTTTGCTATTTGTAAACAGAACACCCAGACTGGAGAAAGAACACATATTTTGAGGAATCTTATTTTTTTTCAGAATTTAGGCCGTTTTCTTCAGTTTTAGATAGATTGTTTTGGAAAATAACCAAAAAGGAACAAAAAGTAGGAAGTCAGGCAGAGTCGTTTCTTTAAAAATCCCAAAAGTAACAATAACAAGTCAATTTTTAAAACTCTAAGGCAAACCGTAATGTTTCTTTAAAAAGTAACTTTCCAAGCTCTGGTTATATAAATAGATGGCATTATAAATACAAACATAAATCACATCAGGTAATTAGCACATCATGGTGGTGTACCTATTGGATACGCAAAATGAAAGCACTGCTCCACAAAATAAGAATCCTCCCCCCAAATGAAATACTCCTTCAGTCCTTAAATTTCCAATATTGTCGTAACTTAAGATTCTGGCAGAGCATATATTGAAATAGTGTTTAGGCATCCAAAGAAAAGGGGCAGACAACGTTATGAAGGGAATGTAAACACGACAAACATCAGAGTTCTAGGTGTGAACCGTTTTCCAATGTCTCACTCTTCACAATTCTAGAAATGTGAGGATTGAAGTAAATTTTCATTGGAATGGGGAAGAATTCTTATTTGGAGGGGGAAGTTCTTGTTCCCCACCCCCACCCCTGTATCTACATCCCTGCACAGATCCTTCCCTGCTGACAGCTACAAGGCACTTGCTTAACAAGGAAATGAAAAAAGCCAGTTAGTGGGAAACACATTGAACCAAAAAACCACAAGGCAGGCAACAGCTCATTACAGGATGCCAGCTTAAGCAGCTTGCTTTGGTGGAAGTGTTGGCAGAACAGCAGACCTTGGCAGGCCTTGTCCAGAGAACTGGGCCGCTCCAACACAGAGACAGAACTTCTTGGTACTGATCACTGTATTAATTAACGTCTTCTAAACTTTTGAAAGCCAGTGTGTTGTAGTGGTTTGAGTGTTGTACCGGGACATGGGAAGACCAGAATTCAAATCCCATCTCAGCCATGGAAACCCACTGGATAACCTTGGGCAAGTCACACTCTCTCAGCTTTAGAAGAAAGCAATGGCAAACCCCCTCTGAATAAATCTTGCCAAGAAAATCCTAGGAAACTCTAAGTCAGAACTGACCTGAAAGCACGTTTTGTTAAGTTCAAATACCTGGTGTATTTTACCACTTATGCCAATAAATTTAACAGCTTGCAGAACACTGCCACTTTCTTAGTGGTCAAGCCTTCTTTTCTTCCCACACAAGGATGAAATATTCTGTTCTTTCTTTCATCACAGTCTCATCCAGGCCTACTGAAAAGTCCTGCCTAAATTCAATGGGGCTTATTCCCAGGTAAATGGGCAAAGGATTGCAGCTGGAAACTGACAAAAGTTAATAGATTTTCCCAGATTTTGTGCATCTTTTTAATCTTCCAGGAATTTGCTCCAGTAAAAGTAATAATCTCACTGTGGCTTATTCCCAGATAAATTGCTATGCTTCTCCCACTGAACCAAATGGACTACCAGACTAACCACTGGGGCTGGAATTGGGCCACTACTCCTCGCACACTCTTCTTTGCAAAATTATCACAATATATATAATGCACATACAGCCATTGGCGCTGTTTTATGTAGCAAACAAACTTTCATTCCAAATTACTCATTTTGGATTGAAGGCAAATACCAGTGAAGAACAAGCAGTCCCTGTGAGGGAGCAAAACATATGTTTCTCCACGGTGAGCTGTACTACATATTCAGTACTTAGAAAACAGCATCTTCAACAACATTCAGCAGGGATTAATTAAAATGTATTCTCAATATTTAATTGACCTTATGGAAAAGTGTAGGTATTAACTGAATGCTCCACTGAAACTGGATGGACTACCATCAAACACTGCTGATTAAAATTATGAAGTATGATAAACATAAAAAACATGAAGGGCCTAACAAACACAACTCAGTTTCAGAGATTCTAAATAAATCATATGTTTCATTTCAATAGAACTGGATGACACTAATTTTCGTTTTAACTCTGCTTTTCCTTCGATATTGTTTTCAGCAGACTTGAGTGCCAATCTGGGAGAAAGGATTATTTTACTTTTTCAATTGATTATTTAAATCAGACTGCAGCATGCAGTACAACTTGATCCAACAGGTAGCAGATACCCCAGGACAAAGAGAATCCTCAAAAGCCCAAAAGTATGAGGTTTTAGAAATTACTGCCCTTCCTCACAAAGAAGAAAACAGAGCTCCCACACCTTGCCTGTTTGCAGCTCCAAGGATGCATCTGTACGTATGTGTATACATATGCTATTGGGGTGGAGGGGAAAGAGATTGAAAAGAAGAAGTCTGCAGCCTGAATTTTTGGGGAGAAGAAGAGTGGAAAGAAGGAAAAGCTGAATGAGCGCTGGAGTGGAGAGAAAAACTAGCGAGAAAGAAAATGAGTGGTAGGCACAGTTGCCATATTGCCCAGTTGGATGGAATTTACCTGAATTCTAGTCATGCTACTGGGGACCCAGTTATCCCCTCAGCTTGCCTGGCTTGTTCACTAAGGGGACAGCAAACCATGTGAAGCCCTGGTGGCGCAGTGGTTAAATGCCAGTACTGCAAGCCACAAACCACAAGGTTGTGAGTTTGATCCTGCCGGGCTCCAAGGTTGACTCAGCCTTCCATCCTTTCGCAGGTCAGTAAAATGAGTACCCAGCTTGTTGGAGGCATGTATAGAAATGTTTCGAAATACATGCTATTTGTAAGTTGTTCGCTGCCTCGATCTATATGGAGAGGCGGGATAAACAAACAAACAAACAAACAAACAAACAAATAATGAGTACTGGGATGGAAAAAGAGAATGATCAGCAAAGCCTGAGATGTTTTGAACTCAGGTGAAGCAAAGTACTTTTGCTGGGAAATAGTTCAGTAAAGTATTTATACCTTGCCATATATTCAAGGATCTCAGGGCAGTGTAACAATAAAATCAGTTTTAACAATAAAAGAGAGCAAGCATTAAATAGTCTAAAACACATTAAATAGTCTGCTTTGAAAGAGTTTAAACCCAATCAAAGCAATGTAAGCCAACTCAAAACCATTTACACATGCAGATATGGATTAATTCAAGAGGCCTCAAAGACTCTAGGCAAAAGAGAGGGAGATAAACTATTTATTATCTTGTAATGTCATGTTATAATATTGTTTTTGAGAGCTAGCATGGTACAGGGGTTGGAGCATTGACTCTGGAGGCCAGGGTTTGAATCTCTGCTCAGCCATGGAAACTCACGGGGTGACTCTGTGCAAGCCACACTCTCTCAGCCTCAGAGGAAGGAAAAGGCAAATCCCTTCCAAACAAATCTTGCCAAGAAAACCCTGTGATAGGGTTGCCATAAATCAGAAATAACTTGAAGGCACACAACGACAACAGTATGTTTTGGCATGAGTGTCCCTTACCACATTTCTGGAGAAGAAAGACTAGGCAAGTACACCTCCATCTTGCCTGAGGCCAGCTGCAACTGAACTTTTTTTCTTCCTCAGTCCCCACTCACATCCTCTTTCCCTTGTGTGTTGCATTTCTATTTAAATTGTAAGCTTGAGGGCAAAGACTTCCAAGATTATGATTCTCTGACTGTCAAATTAGTTATGGGCAAGCTACTCTTCAAACTTGTTGACTAAAAGGAGAGGTGTAAGTGTTCCAAATAAATAAAACACAAAACAAACTGTCCCCCCCTCTGTTTTTCATGCATTTCCCAAATTAACAACACAAAATGGGGATCTTTAAATGGCTGAGGAGAAAGCACTGATTCTACTTACAACACTGAGAAATGTGATCACATGAAAATGAGCTGACATACTCTGAATTCTGTGGTCTGTGCTTCTGCAATGATTCAGCTGGGTGCCTCTGAGTGGGCTGTCACTTTGAGCATTCCCTCGCAGAAGGTGTATGATAATACTGGGGATGTAACTGTTACAGAGACTTCTATTTCACTTAAACTATTGTTTGGGGTAAATACTTCCATGCCATTAGCTCTCATTGAGAGAGTTTCAACAGATCCTCTCTGCTAGGACCCCATTAGCTTTAGAAATGATGATTTCTTCATGCATTATGAAATAAAAACCACACATTCCTATTCTGCTATTTTGCTTCTCCTTGCTATCTAGGTAAAGACTTTATTTGTTTCAGTGGGCCTTGGAAATGGAAAGGGCCTGAATAATGTGCTGGATTTTCTATTTGCTGTTTTCCTTTCAGTGGTTTATGTGTAGGGGTGTTATTTTTAGTGCTTAATGCCAAGTTTATTTAATGATAGTTACGGACTTACCCCCACATTCACAAAATAGGTAAAGATACAGAGGCCTTTTATGTACTGAGCAGCCAGCTTTCCTTACAAGCTAAACAAAGCGCACACTTAGCCAAGTCTGCCAGGACCTCTAGGCTCAGTTGCTGGACTTGCCCAGGGTGATCCCTTTCTTCCAGCACCTGTCTGAGGAGCAGCATGAACAAGCTGAGAATCTTTCAGCCTTCCAGAATCACCATGGGGGTAGAGTTGTCATGCAGGGTATCAAAAAACCAGAACAGGATGAAGAGAACAACAGAGCTCTTGCCATGGATGCTGCCTTTCAACTAGAGAAGAGTATGGTTTATGTTTTTACAAAATTTTGTTTAATTACATTTTTAAACTTTTCTAAGCTGTACATTTTTAGCTATATTTGTTTTAACTGTTGTAAGCCACCTCAAGTACTGAACTGAGAAAAAGGCAAGATATATTCTTATTCTTCTTCCTGGTCCTCCTCTTCCTCTTCTCCTTTGAGCAAAGACATGGCACCCAATCCTAACATATCCTTAAAAAAGATATAATTAATTGCTCCAACACCAAAATATGAGGATGCCAATAAAACCAGGAAACTACTTAAGTGTTAATGTAGTCTTTCTTACCCCTTCCCCACCAGTGTTTATGGGAAGTTCATTCTTAGTAAGACTGATGATAATAAAAATTCCTCCTATGAGAGATAACAGTATGGGAATACTTTTTCTAGGACTGAATAAAGAAACAAGCTCTTTAGAAAATTGAGATTTTCTTTGAAAAAATTAAATTTGATGGAGATCGAGAAAGGAACATGGACCAAGACTCCAGCTTAATTAGAATCAATCATTACATTTGACTCCATTTATTCAGGCTCAAATACAGACAAAGGTGTCCTTTCCCACTAACAGTTGTGAGTTAAAACAGCAAAACTAGGAAGACTGTAAGATTATCAACTACTTGTTGGCTAAGATTTTTCTCAAGATACACAAATGTCATTTGCTGCCAGATTCTATGAAAGCTTATTTGGAAGTTAGGTTCCAATGAATATGAGTGATCCTTCTCCAGTTAACATTGCTTCCAAACAAGAGCCCTTTAGTGCTGTTGACACATTGCCTTTCCATAATTAGCTCAATGTGAAATTAAATGTAAAAGGAAATGGAGGTTTAATCTCACATAATTCCAGATGGATACTAAAAAGAAACATACATTTTCCAAGAGGAAGTAATTATAATATAACCTGAGTGAGTTAAAAGTGAATGTGGCCGTGGGAGGCAGGAGAAGTAGAGAGGAAAAGTGAAAGGACACATGTGAAGCAAGCAGCAGAAATGCTGGTATGTATCACTATGTGAGTAATGTTCTGTTGTAAGGCTACAGAACAGACTGTGATGTAGCAAATACATGGCAAGCACTGGTAGGATCAGTTAGTGATACTAAAGCTACAGATGGAAGGCCAAGGGGCATCAACAGTGGCATGAAATTTGTATGTCTTCAAGTCATTTCCAACTTAATGGCAATCCTAAGATGAACCTATCACAGAGTTTTCTTGGCAAGATTTGTTCAGGGTGGGTTGCCTTTGCCTTCCTCTGAGGCTGAGAGAGTGTGACTGCCCAAGGTCACCCAGTGGGTTTCCATGGCTGAGTGGGATTTGAACCCTGGTCTCCAGAGTTGTAGTCCAATGCTCAAAACTACTATACTACACTGGCTGTTTAAAACAAGAAACTATTTGGGAGTGAATCCAAGAAACCATCGCTCAACCTCTCCTTACCATGGAGTACATATAACCATTTAGCTAATTTGTCATCTAAACATTTTACTACTATTTGACTTCTGCACATTATGTATTGATGTATAGACATACAGCAAAATTTCTCTATTAGGCTGGGTATTGTAAACCATCAGTTTACCAAGTAGGTACACTGACAGTTGAACTGACTATTAACAAGTCTAATAGTTGGAAGAACAGCAGATAAATTCACAAAATCTTGTTTCTTTTGAGATGGCTCAGTCAAATCTATAGCAGTGCTTTTGGCTTGCAGTGAAAAAACTGAAGAGCACATACTTTTCTCCACCCTCCAATCATCACTTGGACAGAACTGTACTGCTGCCCAATTACAGAATCATAGAGTTGAGAGGCTCCCTATGGGCCAATGAGTCCAACCCTCTGTTCAGTGCAGGATCTCCAACTAAAGCATCCCCAGCAGGTAGCTGTCCAGCTTCCTTTTGAAGATGTCCTGAAAATAAGACCCAAACACCTCTCTAGGCAATTGGGTCCATTCCTCAACCATTCTTACTGTCAAGATGTGCCTTCTAATGTTCAGTCAAAAGCTACCAAACTGCAATTTAAAATGATTAGGTCTAATTCTACCCTCTGGGGCAGCAGAAAAGAAATCTGCCCCTTCCTCTCTTTAAATACCCCCTTGAGGTTTTCAAAGAATGCGATCATATTATCTTCATCAAGCTGAACATGCCCAGCTCTTCCTACCTTTTCTCATATGTTTTGTTCTCTATACTTCTTATCATCCTTGTTGTCTTTCTCTGAAGCTACTCCAACTTGTCTGTATCCTTTTTAAACTGAGGCACCCAGAACTGAACACAGGACTCTAGATAAAGCCTAACCAGCACAATACATTCAGGGGTTATTACTTCCCTCAACTTGGAAACTATCCTACAAAAACAACAAATGATGACATGCAGGCTAAAACAACATTCACCTTCTTTGCTGCACCATCATGCTATTAAATTTATGATCAAAAATAACCCCAGGGTACTTTTTACATGTAGTACTGCTGAGCCAAGTATACCCCTCCAATACCTGTGTATTTGGGTTTTGTGGTCTAAATATAGTATTTTGTATTTTTATCTATTTTCCTATTGAATTTCATTTTATTAATTTTTGCACAATCTTCTGGTTTATCTAGGTCTTTTTGAATGCTGTTTCTATCTTCCAATGTGCTAGCCACCACTTCCACTTTTGTATCATCTGCAAACTTGAGAAGGATTCTTCCCCACCCACTCTGTCATCTAAGTCATAGATTAAAATGCTGAAAAGTAATGGTGCTCAGACAGAACCATGAAGCACTCCCCTTGAGACCTCTCTGCAGCATGACACACACTAATTATTTTCCAACCAATTATGGATCCATCTGACAGTGTTTCCATCTATTCTGCATTCAGTCAGTTTGCAGATCAAAACATTAGCGGGGACCTTATCAAATGCTTTGCTCAAATCCAGATAAATGACATCCACAGCAACCCACCATCTACCAAAATAGGGATTTGATCTAAAAAAGATATAAGATTAGTTTGACAGGATTTGTTCTTGACAAACCCGTGCTGGCTCCTACTGGCCACTGCACTGTCATCAAGATACTTGCAGACACAATCCTGTATAATCTGTTCTAACATATTTTCTGGTATTGGGGTCAAGCTTATTGGCCTGTAGTTTTCTGGATCTTCTTTTTTGCCTTTTTTGAAGAGAGGGACAATGTTTGCTCATCTCCAGCCCTCTAGCACCTCACCCATTCGCCAATAGTTCTCAAAAACTATGGCAAGTGGTTGTGAAAGTACATTAGCAAGTTGCTTCAATACTCTGGGATGCAATTCAATCCTCTGTCTCTATGCCACAATAGCTGTGCTGATACAGTGACAGATACATCAACATTACTAGTTTTATTTTCAAAATCCTTCCTTCATTGTATATATACTTTAGGCAAATTCTGAGTGTAACAATACTGGTGACAGTTTCTGGAGAACGATGGGAAAGCTTCTGTAAGAGTATTTTATGCTTCATGGAGCAGCTGTTTGAAGCAGGTGGGAAGAGAAAAAAAATCTGTATGGACAGCTTTGCTAAAATCACCCAACTAGCACCACTCAACCTGTGAAACTGGGCCAGGCAATTTAAATCCCACCTTGGGTTGTTTTCTCATACAAAATTACATCAAGCACTTTTCTGTTTCATTTATTTTCTACTGAATAGACATGATATCTAACCTCACAGATTATTAGCCTACAGTCATGAGTATTCAGTAATTTTATTTCACACCTGCCTTGGCACAGGCGGAATATGCTACCCAATTAATATCATTCCCTTCTGTGCAAAAGAGAGTCTGTTGAAGAAAATGAAACTCTGGAGAGCACTGTAAGTTACTTAGATAAATTGTTGAGACTTCTCGACCCCTTCTTCTTCCTTTTCATGTTTAGTAAGGAGACACAGGAGCATTTGTTGATTCCATTTTCACTTCACTCTTTCTTCAAGGGACTTGGAACGGCATACAAACTGAGAGGTAATAGCTGGGCAAGGGTTCATGGCAAGCTTCATGGATGAGTGAGCATGGAGACATCTTCCTGATTCTAAAATTACCATATCGCATTGGCTGCCATAGACCCCATGTCCCACCACACTGGGCATGAGGCATGACAAAATGTCCCAGAATGTCCAGGATCTAAAGAAATATTATTAGCCTCAACAGGTTCAAGGATATTATATATATAAACACACTCATGTACTGTAAAGCAATATGGAAGGACAGTAGAATTTTTTTTTCAGTAGGAGAATGAAAACACAAACGTAGCACTGTTATGACCTATAAAAATTTTAATATGCAAAGATAGCTTTAAAAGTTTAGATGCAATAATATTTATCCTTATAGCAACCACCAACTTAATATTAGTGCTCTTTTGGCTACCTGATCTTTTATATCAGCTGTTATTCTGCCTGAACATACCTTATTAAATTTATTTACTTCTACTGTTCAAAACGTCAATAAGACATTCTACTGAGTTCACATTTCTACTGACATTTTAAAAAAACCACCTTTGAAAGGCACCCATGTATTATGACATATAAGAATTGTTATAGTCTTTGATTCCATTAGCTGAAGAGATCTCCATAACAGATGTAACACTGTACTCCTTCAGCATAACATCACTTAAACAAAAGAAATAAAACAGTACTTCAAACTTCTATGAATGAAAATGGACTTAGTCATGTGATAGCCAATGGCATTTAAATTCCTCTTTCTGGCCCCAAGTCAGTCACGTGAAGGCTATTCATTAACTTTATTGTGCTTACTGAAGTCATTTTCAGTAAGGGGGAAACAAAAGTTCAGGGTCAACCTACAAAGAATGAGTCACTGACAATGAACATTTAAAACAAATATAATGAAAGGAAGGAGTCTCTCTTGTCTACAGGTAAAAGAGTTCATGGCAAAGCAAGCCCAGTCAGGGCTTTCTGGACTGCCCCTTTGAGAATGCTGATGGGTGGACTGCACACTTGACTGATCCTCTATGTAAAGAAATATTCTTCATGCAGAAAACTCATGTCAAGGAGATGTCAGGCTCTAAAACCCTTTTTGCTGAACTTGATAGGTTTCAGCAGATGTGAAGTTTTGGTTTTTGTCATGGGGAAGCTTTTACTAATGCAGTTATTTGTCAGGCTGCATTTTGAAGGAGGACAGGCACAGGAGGACTGGTGTGATAAAATGCCTCAGCTTATTTGTGCTGTACTGCTTATTCTTTGGGAGCAGGTTCTGTACGTAAAGAGAATGATGGGTGATTCAAGATATCACCATGACTAGGTGAGACAGCCTTCTTTTTCCATCTGGTCCATCCATTTTTGATCTGCCTTTCCAGATGGCTTTGATTCAGGAGGCAGCTTGACATATGTTCTCCTTTCTTTTTTCTTTTTAATTTAGACAAATGAACATCCTAACACAAAGTGTGGAACAGGCAGTGTTCAAAGAAAAAAAAATAAAAAGATATCCCCAAGATCATGGGCATTGCTATGCTCATCAGTTTTTCTTTCTTGTCTTTAAAGGCCATTACACACTTCAGTGGTATTGCAAGCAAAGCTCAGCCTCTAAATTGTTTTTAAAATGTTGTTGTAAAACTGCAGCCAGAATAAATTCAAATGAGCGCTGTTTTCCCAGTTTAAATCAATATGGTCCCCACATCAAGAAGACAGCACGATGTAGCAAACCTGAAGAAGCTAAGCTTCTTCACATTCAAGACTTCCACCATCAGTTCACTCCTTTGCAACATTCATTTGGCCAGTGGTGGGTTGAAAGGGCCCCGTGGTTTTCACTGCTGTCATGAAGCACTAATCCAGCACAACCAACCAACAGTGGCGTAAATGCTGGTCATCCTGGATCAATGTTTGGGATAATTCTCCGGTACAACACCAGAAATCACCTCTGCCAGGTCAGTCAGGGAGCTGTTGTACAGTGGGATGGACAGCCTACCAACCACATCCCTGTTTTGACTCTCAGATGCGATTTCCGGACACAAACTGTCACATTCAGATTGTAGGCAGATTGATTTCCTAATGAAAAAGCAGGAATTTTCACGGATTACTACCCTGACCCCCTAATCAAAATGGTGGGTGGACACAGCTGGATCGGTGGATGGACACAGCTGGATCAAATCTGATCTATGCAGTTCTCCACTCAAGACCTCAGTTATGCATACAAAATCAGCCCATCCATGAGTCAAATTTGGAAGAGGGGGTGGACCTTACATGTACAACTAAGATTTGAGCAGAGGAGCTGCACAGCTCATACCTGATCTAGTTTTTCCAATCCCAAACAATCAAACTAGGGCTAAGTGATTGTGGATTTATCTAGCATTCAACATTAGCACCACAAACTGGGGGGATCTTGAGACAAAGAAGGCTGACTAGAAAGGATCACATTCTCTTAACTGCCTATACTCCCTTCTTTCTAGGATGCCTTCCCTTCTCCACTCCTCATATGAACCAGCTTCACAATGATTGTGTTCTTGATGTTGGTTTTAAATATATACAAAACTACAAACATACAAAACTTACCTATTAAAGTCAGTGGGCCTTATATGTAGACATGTACAGAACTGTACAATTCAACAGTTTACATAATAACTTAGTGAGACCAAAAAAACATACGGTGTTATGCTAAGCTTATTTTCAGGGAAGCAAGTCCTGTTGAAAGTGAGGCTTGCCTCAGCATACACATGCTTATGATTGGGATGTCAGAAGTACATCTCAGTGGCATTAATTCAATGGCTGTAATAAGTAATCTTTCCTAATCCAGGTGTACAGAACTTACTTACACAGAAATATGTTCCAATTTTCCAAAGAGCACCATTAAAATGGAATGTTGAGTACTTATGAAAATCCATTCTGACTAGTATAGAGGAGGATTCCATTAAGCCTGGGGATTCCAAACCTGGCATGGAAGGGGCAAGAAGTTCCTCTGACTCAAACATTAGACTCCTCTGCCTGTTCTCCTTCCAATTTTTTTCCATTCTTGACTTCACTCAGATCAGAGTCCAAAAGGTCTCTTACATTCCCAATCCCATATTTATCAGATACCATATTTGCTATTTACTATCTGCTTTACATTCTACAATATTCCACACAGGAACCTTGAGGGCATCACAGTGATGGCCACAGCAATGAGACAGGAGGAGGTCCTTATATTGGTGGCAGAGGTGGGGATAAGGGAAAGCTCTCACTCTTGTTGATAGCAGTAAGGTTGGTGGAAATCTTCACATATGGCTGCAGCAGTGATTTATGCAGAACTTTATATCTGGTGGGGAAAGGGGTGGAGTAAGGGGTAACTCTTTGGTGGCAGGACCCTTATTATTGCCAAACTTTGCTAGTGAAAAGAACAGTGCACCACAGGCTTCAAATGCATGTTAGTGCAAACCACTATGGGCAGGGTGCCCTGGGCCATAAGACAGAGGCCAGGCAAGGGGGTAACAGTAATACTGAGAGGGGCAATACAATGGGGGATAAGGGCACTTCTATCTCACACTAGTTGCAGAGCTCAGGTTGCAGCTGTTACATATGCAATCACGTAATGTGATATTACTGTATTAAGAGTTTCTCCATCCCCACCTGACTTCTTCAACCTTCACATGCAATGGAGGTAGAGACTCACAATGCTGTGCCTGATATTATTACACTAGCAAGAACTAATTTATGGTTGAAGCCAAAGGCCCAACATCATCTCAGTAATATCTGCTACATTGTCTGAAGCTTCAGACATCATCTCAGTAATATCCGCTACATTGTCTGTAACCACAGTGGATCTACGTTATAGCATAAGGTCTCAAATTATAGACTTTGTTTGCCAGAGAACCTGAACAAAGTGTTCATTACATTATTAATGTGACACTGATGAGACACTGATTGCCAGTGCTGGATGAGGTCCAGTCACCAAATAAGAAGTAAGCAATACCTAAAGATTATTGTTGGCTTTACTGTTGAATCTATGGATGAATGACTCATATAAAGGCAACAACACAGCATACCTGCATTATTTAAAAAGGAATGCAAAACAAAGCCATGAGCCCTTTATGAGCAACAAAGCACTACCACCAATCTATCCTCATTAAAAAGGTTTTCAGTAGCACATCAAATCATGATATATTCTTAGGATGAACTGTCCAGACAAACCAATGCACAACAAACCAAGGACAAAATGTGGCCAAGCAGAAAAATAAGGAAGATCAGTCCTAAGATCAGTCAATCAAAAACAACTGACTTTAAAGCTCTATTTCATATTATTTATCATTATGGATATTTATTTTTATTTACTTGTAGGATCTATATACCACACTTTCATAACTTCACCAGGAAAGCTGACAAAATTTAAGTCTTTAAAACCCATGCTGCAGAATGTCTTCAGCTACAGCTTATCTTCTGAATTAATTTTCCATGTGTTTCTGTTTCTATTGTCCAAAACAGGTTGCAGTAAAAATTGTACAAGACTGAAACTGCACAAGGTGCTGATTTCAGTTGAAACAGCCTAACTCATTCAAGCAGCTGACATTTTTTAAAATGCTTAAATTAATGTTTGGATTCTTCTGAAAATATTGCTGAGCAGCTCAAAACAATCTTCCACTGACCCAACAAGTTAAAAAAATCATATAATATAAACATGCACCATGAAGACTTACCTCCAAAATACCATCTTCAGGAAGATCTGTACAGTGGACAGCATTCTGGATCTTGTTTTTGCCGTAGTTAGCACGAAGCGTACCAGGACGGAGATATCGGGCTATTTCCTGTGCAACACAAAGAAAGTGGCTTACTACATGAACAATAATATATACAAAAGGGGTGGTTTATATTCTAAATAACTGCTTATCTAAGAAGTATGTAAAAAGACAAAAAAACAGAAAGGTTAAATCATGCTTTGAATTTCACATATGTGTAGAAGCATAAACTGTTGAGGGAAAAATAGTCTGGTATTAAAAGATCAGAGAGAATTAAACCTTCACACAATATGTGTGCAATGAAGCTAACAACACAACCAGTGAAAGAGGATTTACCTGTTATTAACTACTGCAGACCATGTAGATAAACTATTGCACAGTTCTTGAAATTTAGTAGCAGTGGGTCCTTAGCCACATCTGCATAAAACACCTTCCCTCTTCCATCTGTGGGCCTCAGTAAGATGTTTTATCGATCATGGATGTGAAAATTTGCTCTTTGAAACATTTTAGGCCTTTCTTAGCTGACTGTGCCTCTCTCTCCTAGATGATGAGAAGAATCAAATCTGGAGGCATAGGTATTAACAACTATATATTTTTTTCTTGAATGCTAACATGATGTTAATATCCCAAATGAAACAAATTATGTGTTTGGTTTGGCTTGAACTGCTTCTCAGATCTGCTTCCTCTTTAAGGGTTCCATATGCGTGCCCTGATACACATAAATACATTTGTCACATAAGTTGCTGGATCTGCAAGCATCTGGAGAACCATGATCACAGAACTTTTTCCACTTGTCATGCCATCAGTTCAAAACTAGAATATCTCTGATTTCCTCAAGTATGTGTGTAAACTATGAGGGAAGGTAAGAGCAGTAACTATGTGACAACCCACTGCAGCAAGCAGCCACAGGAGGAGGAGGAGCCGCCATTGTCATTGTAGCCTTGTGGCATCTTAAAGAGAGCTATGGTTCATCACTTTCTTCATCTTTAAGGTGCCACAGGAACCTGTTATTTGTGTCATATTTCTTACTACATCAGCTAGTCTTCAGAAGTCTATCATAAGTAAAAACTCCTAAAATTAGAAGTATTTCTCAAGCAGTCAACAACATGACCAACGACAAATGTCATCAAGTGATAAACCACAATGTTCTACTTTGGAGTTAAAAGCAGGACTTTTCACTCCTCTTTACAGCTCTCAATATACTCTGAACCCCTCCCTCCAATCTCCCAAGCAGATTTTGATAGCATGAAGGAAAGGAAGAGGGGACTCCATTTCCTCCTGCTGCACTGAGAAGCTACTCCACCAGGAGGAGGAGTTTAGAAGGAGGTAAGCCTAAAATTAGTCCAACCGAGGGTTGATAATGACCAAAGATAATTTACATAACCTTAGAGCAGACGATGAAGACATTGAAACAGTTCAAGATTTTTCACACTTTTGCTTAATCATTAATCAGAATGGAAACTGCAGCCAAGAAAGCAAGAGAAGAGTAGGACTTGGAAGAGCACATATGAAGGAGCTAGACAAGATCCTGAAGTGTAAAGATATGTATCACTGAATACTCATGTTAGGATTGTCCATACCATTGTATTTCTAATTTCGATGTATGGTTGTGAAAACTAGACAGTGAAGAAAGCTGACAGAAAGAAAATCAACTCATTAATAATATGGTGCTGGAAAAGAGTTCTACAGATACCCCGCACTGCTAAAAAGACAAATAAATGGGTCCTAGAGCAAATCAAGTCTGAACTCTCCCTAGAAGCCAAGATGGTTAAATTGAGCCTGCTGTACTTTGGCCATATCATGAGAAGACATGACTCACTAGAAAAGACCACAGTGCTTGGTAAGGTAGAAGGCAAGTAGGAAAAGAAGAAGACCGCATGATGTATGTCTGGCTCGAGTAGATGAACACTGAGGGTTCTCCACATCTGGTCTAAAATTTCAATCTCATTACATCTCATCTCATTACATCCATCCAACCAACCAACCAAAAACAAACAAACAAACAAAAAGATTTCATTGAATTTTAAAAAAAAGATTGCCAGAATTTCTTTATGAACATTTCTGTTTTATCCATATTATGACTGGAGGTATAAAAGATCCTTTACTGGTTGTGCTATGTACAGTCATTCCATTTTCACCTTCAGTAAAACTGTTGGAATGTGAGGTCCCTAAGGGTAAGGCAAATTCTATCTGCATTCAAGTGAGTGCAAGTGGAGCTTTTTTCAGGCCATGCTGCTCATCGTCTGCTCTGAGGTCATGTCAAGCGTGCATTGGGACAGCTCTTTACTCATGTGTTCAGCCTACTCTTTTAAGGCCTTCAGCTGAATGTCTGAACAGCGCCTATGTCTTTAGCCCAAATACTCAATTCTGCGGCATCAGTAGGACATAAAGTGCATCAAAATATTCCTTCCATTCTGCTTCTTTTAGATTTTACAGTGCTCCGCAAGATAGGTTGGTTATGCTGCAGGTATTTTTCATGCTGTCTTCTAGAAAACTGTTTATCTTTCTAAGTCTCTAAAATGAGGGCTTGAGTGACCAATTAAACTGCAGATAAAACTTAACTTGCAACACAGTAAACATTAATTGGAGAGGTGTATGTTCAATTCAGAATGGATTTTTTTAAAAAAAAGACAAGTAATTGAATTGTAATTTCATGTGATGGGAAGCAACTCAGACTGAAATGGCAAACCAATATTTGTCTTTTGGCCAACCACTGGTGATTAAATTAAAATTCTGTTTTAGAATGTTGTTATTCACTTCTAGCAGAGAAATACTACAATTAAACAGGCACCATCTACTAATGGTCACAAACATTTCACGTGCTCAAGGAACAAAAAAGAGTGGCTCCAGTATCTTATCTTGGGGTTGCAGGGAGAGTATTATTGCTATGACTGGGATTAAAATCTAATATAGGCTCCAGGAAAAGAGCTAGTTTTGTGGAGCAGACTGAACTTTAGACGAATATCATAAGGAAGTAAGGAAGCTAAGGAACAGGAGTCCCAAAGGCAAGATGGATGGAAAAGAGTTTCGGGTTAAGGGAAAAGGGTACAAGAGGTTATCAGAAGAATATGTGTGTATATATCTTTTTACACTGCCTGTTGACTTACAGTGACTCTATGCATTTCATAGGTTTTCTTGGGTAAGGAATATTCAGAGGTGGTTTTGCAAATTATTTCCTCTGAAATATAGACTCAAGGAAAAGAAGAAACAAATTATTAAGAGGGAGAAAGAAGCTCATTTTCACATTCAGACTAATGAGTCAATTTTATGACAATTGGTAATTGAAAATCAGTATTTACATGTGAAACATGGATATCTTTACAGGCTAAACCTGGCATGCCACAGAAATAGCTCTTCAAGTAGCCATATATGAAACATTAAAAGTGACCAAGTGATTTCCTTGAAATCATAAAAGCTAATCTGCTTATGAAAATAAGCAAACAGGGAATCAGTCTAGGGGGAAATATGTGGGCATATGTGTGTTATACATAGCCATTTTAACTTTGTTCTTCTATATATTGCTAATTTTGTTTGGTCTTGTGTATGTCTTCCTTTTCTAGTTGATAAAAATCTGGCTGATCATTCCAGCATTTTAGCTGATAAGTAGCAAAGCACTTACCTTTCCCTAACATTATTGAGATGGCACAGAAAGAACTTACAGGGAAGCAGCTTCTCCAGAAATGCATGAAAAGACCATCTGTGTTTGTGTTACATACTTTAATAATATGCCTGCCTTGTTCTGCAAGAATCTCCCCAGCATTTAAGATCAGTCTCTAACTCCTCTGCTCCATGCACATCTGAAGTAAGGTAGGCAGTGATCTCTTCAACTGTGGTGCCTCACCTATAGAATTTCTCCCCTGAGAATTTCCACCTGGTGTTATCACCATTTGATGGCACTAAAAACCTGTTCACTGGTCTAGATTTATTAAAAAGTCTCTTGAGTTAGATATTACATTAGGATTTGCTGCAGCCCTGTATCTGAAGTTTTACTGTTAATTATCTTGGTACACTGCTCTGATAGTTTTGGCTAGAGAGAAGTTAAGAAACATTAAAAATCAGTAGAAATCAACGAAATGAAATATTATTTAGGGCTTAAATTAAAGAGAAATTACCAATCATGTACTTGTACCTAAATTCTATTTACTCAGTTGTTTACTTTGCCTCTTTATATTAGCAAGAACAAGGAAGCCACCACCCTGCATACCTGATAATCATCTCAGGAATGCCAACCAGCTTTGCTCCAATAAATAAAAATCTTCTCAAATCAAGGTCTGTGGAACAGCTAGCTGCAGTTTGAATTTTTCAAACATCTACTGAATCTATAACAGCATACTTGTAAGCAATATGACTAAGATTACCCCTAAAGTTATTTTAATATATCTACCAAAAGTGGAATAAGAACTCCCCCTTCACTTTATTAGTCTTCATTCTGGAGAACAAAACTTACCAATCTCACTGAATAGTATAGGCTTACTTTTGAACAAACATGTACAAGAGTGTTTGTATGTATGATGTTCCCTCCACAACCAATCCCAGAAAATTCTGGATATCCATGGCTTTTTAGGAGTAAACTTTCCAGCCATCATGATCTGAAGCAGTCACTTTCTGAGATGATGCAGCTGGCAATCTCAGAGATGATTCAGCTGGCAAAGAAAGCACAGCCATGTACATCCAAACTGGGTCTCTGCAGCACCAAGCCCCACTTCATATATTTCATTTTAGACTAACATCCTAATAGGCTTTGGATATGTCTAAAAATGTAAATAAGAATATTTGCAAAATCAGAGACCTCGTGTAACATACAGGAACATCTATCAAGTAATCAACCATGATCTGCAATAGTTCCACATTGCTTACATATTTTGGTTTGTTTCAAACTATACTGAGAAACTGCCCTCCAAAATAGCTGGAGAAAAACTGCATTCTCTTAACCCCGTACCTATTCCTAATCTTACAACAGATATTGCTAATATTCTTCTTTTTATCATGCTTGTTTCTGTGTATTTAAACCTACATGCCTAAAACCATGTGGAGAAAGAGAGAGATGAAATTTTATATGTTTGACTCTTATTTAAAAAAAATAGTACTAAATTTGTTTAGTAATCAATGTTTGTCATACTGCAAGAAAATAAACTGATCAAAATTCTGCTCAGGTTGCCCTGCAGTAGAAGAAAGCGTGCAGAACAGACTAGTGAGCAACCCTTAAATTACTCATTTACCAAACATACACTTACCTACATTTTATGTTAGTTAAAAAATAAAAAAGCCTTGCTTATTTATTGGTTCAAAAGACAATGAGAGAAGAGTCAGAGAGTAAACGCTCATGCTACAGCTGCTCCATCTGTCAGCCACTTCAAAGTGCTGCTACCACTTTTACAAAGAATGTTTCTCCTAGCACATTTTACATTGTATGGGCAAACATTTGCTTTAAAAACCCTTACCAGTAGAAAAAGTGTAGGTAACCTATGGTCCTCCACATTTTAGAGTCTGGTTCCATCAGCCCCAGCTACCATGGTTGGTGAGGGATGACAGGAATGATAATTCCAAGCAGCTGCAGAGCCCTCGGTTCCCCATACCTAAGATAAAAGAATGTCTGGTTTCACCAGATTGTCCACTGATAGGTCTATCCTCTATCTATCTGTCTAAACCAGACTTAAACAAATTACTGGTCTCAACATGGGATGACTTCCCAGTCTCTCCGGCCAGCATTGTGACTGTATTTTAGGGTGATGTGATTTGTAATTCAGTAGACCTGGAAAGCATGAAGCTTCATTTTTATGTCAGGGAAGCATATGCTTGAAACAATCCCCTGTACAAAAAAAATATATGGCCAGCGGAAAGAAAAAGCCTCCCAAATGGCAATGCTTGATTTCATAGTTTCAAATTACCTATTGGAAAAGTGCTTGGAAAACGCCATGGTGTCTACTTAGCAAAAATCTGGGGAATCAGGTTCTCCTCATCAGGGTCTATTCAGCAGACCTGGGCAACTGTGGTAGGTCTGGTACTCACCTTCTGCCTGTGGGACCTAGGATGGAGGGTGGAACATGGACTGTCAAAAATGGCAAAGAACAACACCTCCAAAGTGGCTTGAAGTCACACTGGAAAGTCACTTTGAAAAGTAGTTTTGAAAAATGCAGACTTTTTGATAAACTAAGTGCAGTTGAGACCCTGCAGTCTATTGAAAAAGCAAGTTGCCACTTCTAGAGGCTTCCAGGAGTGGAAAGTCACCTTTTTTGGCCACAAAAACAGTACTCTGAAGAGCCTGGTTAGGTCATGGGCCACAAAGCAATTTTGCCCAACCTGGCCATCTCTAAATATTTGGGGTACAATTTTCATCCTGGACATGCTACAGCCAATGGAAGCTGAAGTCTAAAGTATTTGGGAAACATCCCATTGGAAAAAGCTGCTGGAATCCGTCTTCCATGTGGCTGCATGTCACCATGATAAATTTGGCAAACTGCCACTTGTAGCACACCTCAGAGATGGGGGGTGGCAAATTTTCTGATGTTATATTGTTCCATGGAAATTTTTACACCTGTGTGTGCACACGCACACACACAAATAATTGTCTGGGCTGTTCAACTGCAATAAATCATGTTAGATATGTTAAGATAGGAACTTATAGTTATTCTTCTAGGAGACAATCACTGGCAAATTCTGACGCTCAGGAGGATACACAAACAGCTGTATCGCTGAACTTGTTTCTAATTCACAAAAGCTCTTGCTTCTCAATCCACCACGAGCACAAGTAGTAAAGACAAAATGTGATAAGTTGCCTGTTCTCACACTCTTCATTTAGAGAAACAGAATGTTCAGTATCCTCTACTGAATCAGATTTTTCTCAGCTTGAAACAAAACTGACACATAGTGCAGTGGGAGAGTGAGCAAAGCTCAAGGTAGTGCAGTTATATCTCAGCAAAAGGAAAAAAAGACTACGTATTGATATATCAGACTCAGATCTCTATCAGTATAGGTCCAAAAATAAAAAAGTTTTTTTTTCAGGTGCAGTCACTTTTTTGTTAAATATAAGGAAAATATATGCTATGGAAAAAAAATGTCCATTTCTATTTTTTCTAGAAAATCTATTTCAGTGGCAATCTTATATGTAGCATCCAAGTTATTATTATTTTTTTCTGCAACAAAATCATTCCTCCTTAAATTGCATTCTGGAATCAATTAAGCTCATATGCTGCAAAAACCTAAGGTGAGAAGTAGAAATAATGTTTCACGCCTAAGAAAAGGAAAAAGGAAAAAAAAATAACTCACAGATCAGAGACGTCAGCATTTTCCTTATCTGACACACAACACTTTTCTGTCTGTCTGGACCAGCAAGAGGGTATTTCTCTCTCTCTCCTTCTCTCTTGACAAAATGCTCTGTTTTTCAGCGTCTGTGCCATCTAGGAACTCAATATGTGACCTTATGCAGAGAACAACATTCTTTCTAACAAGCTGTTAAAATCAACACTTATTAATTTAAATGAGAAGGCCAGGTGTGTTGGGCACTTTTGAAGACGATCCAATCAGAAGCCTAACAATGTAAATGCTCTATAAATTTAATTCTAAAGACTCTCCAGTGCTCCAATGACGCAGCACATCCAGTCCCATAAATAAGAGTCTTGTCAATGTCCTCACAGTATAACAAGTTATACTCTCTCTCTCCCTCTCTCTTTCTCTTATACACACACACACACACTTGTTAATTATATAAATGTACAATGCCTCCCTTTCTGCAGGTCATTTGGTGGACAAAATTTTTTAAAGCAATTTTGTTTATTGGCCCTTTCCCTATCTGTTCTCAATTAGTAACTCTAGATGACAACATTGGCCAGCCTGATAATCCAATTCTGTTGGATTACAGCTCCCATCATCCTGTAATGTCTTTGAGTCACCATCAGGGCAGTGTGTCTTTCACAATTTTAAGTACAAAAAGACATGGAATGTGGTCCAAGTGAAGAATTCAGCAGTGTGAGAACTTCATTTTTCATGTTTTTAAAAGAGAAAGTTCTATAGTCCATATGGCTATAAAGAGAGTCTTGACAGTAGAACTAGAAGTACCTGGCAAAAACTCCAAAGCCACACTTTTCTAACAACCACTGGATATATATTTTTAAATGGAACACTGACAATGTTTGACCCTGAATAACATTTAAGCAATCCAATCATGTCCTTTCCACTAGAGAGGGACACAGACAGCATGACATACTAATTGCAGCCTTTTATTGATCTGTTTTCTACTCTAGCCAATAATGGTCTTATCACTGAATGAAAATCCTTTTTCCTTCTCTTTGTATTACTTGGTGCTGTATGAAGAACCATCTAACTATTTGCAATCATAAACTCATCTGTCTACAAACATGCTAAATTTATTCTAGTATAACAATTGAAAGCAGTCAGAATAGTAATCCTTAATTCCATAAGAGTCAATGGAAAGTAGTATGTTTGTGTCATTCTGCAAGTAGGTGTGTGTATATATATAATCATTATATTTTTTAACAAGAATAAAAATTATGCAACAATTTGGTCTTATAGTTTCAAAGTTTTAAAAAAATATACATTAGCTTATTTTAATACTTATAGCTTTGTATGAGAAATGAGATCTTTTTAATCCTGTGAATTCTTAAGTTTGAGCTTTTGTAAGCTGCCTTTTGTCCTAGGTTTGGGGAAAAGGTTGAATACAAATTATTATTCCAATATTGTTGGTGGGAAAAGTTGGAGCTGAATTGCAACAGCAAGCCATCACGTTGTGGTTTCATATCCAAAGAACTGGTCCTGTTAATTTCTTTCACTAGAAAAAAAAAAGTGGGGGGGAGTAGGGTTGTGGTACCTTTAAAACTACTGGTTTATTTCAGCATAAATTTTCTTGGGCTACAAACCACTTCTTCAGATGCATGTAGTGAATCTGAAGAATTCATCTGAAAGATGATGCTAAAAGAATTTGGTTAATCTTAAAGGTGCAGGTGCAATGAGACTACTTTTCCCTTCCCTTTTAAAGAAGAGATTAGATATTGGGAAATGAACCCCCCCCCCAATAGTTCACACTGTTACCTACAAAACTATCTAAGTTCTCAATATACTGAGGTCCTCAGAGGTCCCTGTAAATGACATTCTTGCAGTGTATTGAGCTACAGGAATATAGCTGGACACAGCTCCATTGACACATACCCTCTCTGCTCTCGAATAATATGCACACAGCCATCAGGGAAGATCTTGCATCCCTTAAAATGCGGGTTTGGTGGATTTTGGTTGTTAGTTGAAATTACACTATTATACAGTCCTCCCTCCACATTTGCAAGTTTGACCTTTGCAAATCTGATTATTCATGAGGCACGTGCTTGCCCCTATCATTCTCCTCTTCTTGATATCCTGCTAGGCTGCCTTCAGGAAATTTAATTTTTTATACAGCCTACCCGATCCTCTAAATCTTTTCGTGAAATGGGATTTGTGCCTCCTTCCATTCCCTTGAATTCCTTACCTCAGGCTTCTGAGGCTTGTATTTAAAATGGATTTCCCCCCCTTTTGAGTAAGCAAAGCCGCCCCCCACTGCTGGAGGGATATCCTCTCTGCCATGTGGCTGGACATTCTGCTGTGTAATGGCTGCTGACTGATCAGGTGCTCTTTTTGCTTCGGAATCTCATTTCTCAAAATGGCAACTGGAAGTATCTAGAATGCCAGAACCCAGCGCTCTGCTCTTTTCCATCTGAGGGGAACGTACTGGTAAGACATTTGCCTTGTCTTTTTTCTTAACTCCAAGAGTACTGGGGTCAGAGGCAAGGGAATGGGAGGGGGGAACTCCAGAAGGAGATGGGAGGGGGATCACAGAGGGGGAGTTATTCATGGTTTTTCTACTTTTGCAACTGTTTTGTACCCCACACCTTCACAAATGTGGACGGGACACTGTACCTACTTTTTTAGACTACAGCTCTCAGAATTCCTGAATCCTACTATGAAGTGGATTCCACAATGGGCTGGAGGTGGGGGTCACCACCAACAAGGTGCACTCACAAGAAGCCACCCACTAATTATCACTCAGAGGCAAAGGTTGGCCTACAATGATTATTTCAGAGTGCTAGTAGAAAAGTACAGAAGGAGGCAGTCTGAAGCTGCAATGGACTCTATAGGTTAAAACAGCCACTTTGAATTGAACCTGGAAACAAACCAAACATTTGCCCAACTGAACAACAGGCAACTTGATATGAACTGCAGTGCTGCCAACATGGCTTATAAGCAAGAGGTAAGCCTTCTACAGCACAGTTGTACATGCTGCATTCTGAGCAGCAGCTATTGAACTGGCACAGACTGGGACATGGTGGATTAAATTAACACATTCTACTGATACTGTGCATTCTTATCTAATGGAAAAAAAAGCTCAACAAGGGTCATGTCTCCATAAGTGATCCTTTGTTCCTGACAGCAGCAATAAAAGCCACACATCAAGGTCTAGCTGCCTCTTTTGCCTTGTCAGGTTTGATGCCACCTTGGTGCCTTAGTAGATGTATTTGCTGCTGTTGCTGTGTGCCTTCAAATGGTTTCCAATTTATGGTGACCCTAAGGCAAACCTATCACAGCATTTTCTTGGTAAGATTTGTTCAGAGGAGTTTGCTGTTGTTTTCCTCTGAGGTTGAGAGAGTATGACTTGCTCAAGGTCACCCAGTGGGTTTCTATGGCTGAGTGGGGATTCAAACCCTGGTCTCCAAAGTCATAGTCCAAAGCTCAAACTGCTACACAATACTGGTTCTCAGTACCTGTATTAGCACACCACTTTTCACTGAAAGTCAGACATTTAGGGATACATTCACATGGACATAAAAATATCTTATTGAACTAGATGTGTTTCTTGAATTCCCTTTCCTGAGAGCCCCACTCAATGTCTATTTGTGCACCCAGTATGTGACTGACCTCGTTGGCCTGAGATGACTTTTCTTGTAGTTAATCAAAAACCCTAGCCATTCTAAGGTTTAAGTGGTATTCCACAAATCCCTGAGCAACTTCTCTTGAGAACTTACCTTCACTAAAATATCATCCAGGTATGGGTATAGATGAATGCCTTGCTGTCTCAGAAACGCCACCAAGGGTACCAATACCTTTGTAAACACCCTTGGAGCTGAGGCCAACTCAAAAGGTAAAGCCTTGAATTGGAAATCCTTGTTCATATACTGAAAACTTAGATACTTCCTGTCTTATTCTATCATGGGCACATGTAAATACGCCTCCCTGAGATCTATGGATGCTAACCAATCCCCCACTCTCAAATTTTCCTTTATATTTTGCAACATCTCCATTTTGAACCTCAGGTACCTCACAAACTGGTTGAGGTACCTGAGATTCAAAACAGGCTGGAAAGCTCCTTTGCTTTTGGGAACCGTGAAGAACGCTGAATAAATTCCCAAGAACCATTGACTCTCTGGAACTTCCTCTATCGCTCCAATATCCATTAGATGAATTATTTCCTTCAGAACTATTTCTCTCTTTTTCAAATCTTTTGGCACTGGAGAAGACACATATCTGCTTTTTGGTACTCCGTCAAACAATATCCTGTAACCTCTCATTACCACCTGAATCACCCACTGATCTGCTGTAATTTGAAACCTCCAAGTACTGAAAAGCAGCAGTCTTCCTCCTATTTCCAACTTCTCTTTGTCAGAACTGAGATCTACCCTTTCTCTGAGTAGATCCTGCACCTCTTCCTTGTCCTTGGTTTGATCTACTAAAAGAACCTGTTCTATTGAATTGTCCTCTTGTTCTATTCCACTGTTGTCTTCCAAACCTAAAATCTGTTTGTCTACCATTACCTCTGCCCCCTCAAAAGGAATAATATCCCCCTCAAAAAGGCTTCTTTTCCATTTTCCTTTTTTGCAAAGTTGGCATAACTTGCTTCTTTTCTTTACTCTCCACTAATACCTTCTCTAATGCCTGACTTCCAAACAGCAATCCCCCTTCAAAACGGACCAAAGTCAAATTGTTTCTGGACTTTTGGTCAGTCTCCCAATGCCGCACCCACAGACAACATCTCACCACTGTTATCGCATTGATGTTTCTAGCCCCAAAGGCCACAGTATCATAACTTGCATCTGCCACATATTCCAAAACTTTAACCCTTTCCAATGCCTTACATAAAGACCTAGATTGTACCTCTTCATGCTCCATAATTTCCTGCATCCACAACACTGCAGCCCGAGTAAACAGAGATGCAGTAACTGAAGCCCTTATAACAATCACTCATGAGCCTTTTTTAATGTAGAATCTGCTCCACACTCATCTACTCCTTTCAAAGTTGTGTCCCCTTCCCAGGGAACCAGTGCCCCTGATGAAAGTCCCGCTATTGGACCATCAATCAGCGGGATTTTAAGAAATTCCAACTCCTTTTTCTCAAAAGAATAAAGTTTGTCTACATATGCCAACCTCCAGCAAATATTTAACGAAGACTCCCACTCAACTTGAATTAATTCTTTGAACATTTCTGGCATTGGAATATCTGTTCCTTGCGCTTCCTTCATCTTCAATACTGATGCTACCTTCTTGTCTTTATCCTCCTGCTCTTTACTTTTTTCCTTATCACTATCCAATACCAAACCCAATGTATTTAAAACTCTCTTGAGCAAACTCTTAAAACTATCTGTTTGAAATAACCTACTTGTCTCCAAACCTAATTCCTCCTCTTCTGAAGAGTCATCATCATCCTCAACTTTGAAATCAATCTCCTCATCCTGACTACCAGAATCATTCCTAACCTCTTCCAACGAAGAATGCCAAACCTTCTTCACACACTTCCCATGTCTATCCACTATGTTCTCTTCCTATCAGAATGTACATCCAACCTCCTTTTCTTCATTCTACTCACACCAACATCCATCTCATCATCATACTGATGATCCAATAATCGCTTACCTCTCTCAATTCCCTCTCTGTTATCCATACACAAATTATCATTCCTATCAGGAATTCTAGATTTATTATTTATTAATTCAGATGTTGATTGCACATTTAATGAACTCATGTTTCCCCAGTCATTTACTGTATTTTTCCAAGATGTCATCAATGAACATAATTCATTGGAGACTGCTCTCTTAATCAAAAGCTGTAATTCTTTCTTGTTTGTCACATGAGAACAGGAGGCTGATGACATGCTGGCACAAGGTCTTGTTTCCTTGTATATGTACCTATGTTCTCCCCCTCCTAAATATGGTTGCTTATGAGCTTCTTCAAACATTTGTCTCACAAACCTTATATATTCAGGAGTCCAGCCTTCTTCCATCAAAGAGGAAGGAGGCCCCATCTCACTCCACATTGATGTCTCCACTCTTCCTGAATTGCTCTGAAACAATGCAGGAAGAGAAGGGGAAACCGCACCTGCTCTAAATGGCTGCTAAGGGGCTGGCAAAAATGCACATGCTCTGTCAGTAACTCTCTCTGCATCAGCCCCTCCCATCAACTCAGGGCACTGTGATAAGACTTCTGAGCATGATCTAGCTGCTGAGGGATGCTCTCCACGAGCCCCTCCCACCTCCACAGAATCATGATTCTCAAGATAGTGGCCTGAAGTGACCATC
Organism: Ctenosaura bakeri; assembly: GCA_948474755.1. Lineage (NCBI taxonomy): Eukaryota > Metazoa > Chordata > Lepidosauria > Squamata > Iguanidae > Ctenosaura > Ctenosaura bakeri. Next base: position 60,919 of record CAOLHI010003399.1, read on the forward strand.
TGAAACTTCGTTCCAGCTGCTGCTTTTTTGCTTGCTTTAATGGTAGATCCTTTACCCACTTTTGGTAAGGCGTCCTTGCTTCTCTTCTTTGGAGTAGTTCCCTTCACTCTACCTGCTTTACCTTCCAATTTCTCACCTTGCTTAACATTACAAAACTCTTGTATTTCCACATCACTCTCACTTGATGAAACAAACACTTTCCTGAGTGCCTCTTTCCTTTTCTCCTCAGACATCCGTGGATTGGCAGTCATCTGGGAGCTTTTTTGTTTGATTTTATCTCTTTTCTCCAACTCAGAGACAAGTGGAACAGCTGACATCTGAGTAGACCCATTTTTAGCACTCTCTCTTTTTGATTCCTTAGAGCCTTGCAGAGCAGCAGGCATCTGGGAACCAATCTCCTTCTGTAACTCCAGCACTTTCTTTTTACATGACTCCACTGATTTTTCCTCTGTCTTTTTCTCTATTTTCCTAACAATAGCTACTGCTCTGTCAGAGAAGGAGTTAAACCCGTCCAGTTAGCTCAGCAGGAATGGAAAAACTGTCAGAGGATGAGGTATGCCTAATGGTAGTAACTGAAAGAATTTTAAATCCTGCTTGTTCCTGTTGGCATGTGGGGATAAAACCAACTGTTGTGGATTTCTCCTCCATGCCATCCCGAGAATAAAAGTATCTTATTGAACTGGATGTGTTTCTGGAATTCTCTTTCCTGAGAGCAAGTTGCTTTATTTTGATTTTTTTGCTGTTTTCAGGCTGCCATTTTATGATTTTACTGTATGCAGGTGTGAGTCCACTGCTGAAGAGAAGCCAAAGTAGTAGTAGGAGAAAGAGGAGAAGTACCACCAGCAACAACAACAACTGTAGTAGTAGTGAGTAGTGTAAGCAGTAGCACTACTAGTAGTAGTAGCAGCAGCAATGATGATAATGAGAAATTTGGGGAAATCATACATGGAGAGAAGCAAACTGGCTAAGACCATGAGGTTTCCTAAGTGCACACAAACAGTGTTTACCTTTATATTACTGGTGCTAACATTTCCTACCCTACAAGCGTTGACAATGAATCACTGGAGAGATTCAAGACCTTCTATCAGAAATAAAAATAATGAAGGCCTGTGTGATACATATTTAAGTGTGCTGAATATGTTTATCAATAAAAGCAGGCCTTGTATGAAAGATAAGCTTTCTGGTAAGCTGTTGTTTTTGTATGCCTAAAATTAACATGCTTTAAGCATGCTAAAACTAGAAATCAGAAGTCAAAGTCTATTTGAATCCCCCTGCTCTAATAGCTATAAAATGACTCCAGCCATATCTCAAGAGATCAATTAGATCTTCATATCGTAGCCATTTATTCGAAATGTTGCTCCACCTTCCAAAGAATGCTTCTTGTAGTGAGATCCACATGGGTATTTGCTTTAGTAACTTTGGCTTGTGTGTGTTTCATATCTTTAGTAAAGCTTTTCTTATGTAATGGTTGGTGAAATCTTTGTCTGTTTTTGCCTTTTCATAACAGATAGATGCATGCCAACCAAATCTTAAATCAGCCCCTTCTAATGTCAACAATCTTTAATTTTATAAAGTAAGCCATATACCAAAAAATATACAAGTCTGGAACAGGAAAATGTGGCGTTCAGATGGGAACAATATACCACATGTGGTGGACTTGTCCAAAAGCATGAGAATATTGGACTGATATACCTAAAACAATAGAATTTTTTTTTCAAATCCAATATACCATGACCCCAGAAACACACCTATTAAATATATTAAATGAAATAGACAATCAGATGATTAAGAAATACTGGAGAATCTTACTTTATATGATAACAGCTGCAAGAATAGAATATGTAAAATTATGGAAAAACGAAGACGTTCCTCAAATTGAGCAATAGTTATACAGTTTACTGGAGCTGAAAACAGGAGAAATACTATCTCAAAAATTGAAAAACTCAACAGAAGAGAACATAAATAACAAATGGGCTCCAACTGATACTTATCGCCAATGTAACAACTGAAATAGGATTAGCTGATACAGTAGAAATCCATAGGAAAATGTAAAGGGGGAAAATTACTATAGTAGGATTTGAGGGTGTTAAAACATCTGTAGATGAGTTATCATTAGATTACTTTGAGGTTAAAGATCTGGAGCAAATATAATAATGACAAATGTAGAAGTATGTTTATAAATGAAACAAACAAATACATTACAATGTTAGGTGGAAATGTTGGAAGATTAAGAAAATGTGGCAAATTCACATATGTAAATATAGTAGTATGGTTGTTACTTTCTCTTTTTTTAAATTTGATAGTTTTGTATATAAAAATGATAAATTAAAAAAATAAAAAATAAAAAAGAGATCAGAAATGCCCAAGCACTTTTTTTTCTTATATTGTACAAAAGTACTGCATAGAAAATGGAGAAAGGGGGTTTAAATGAAAACATCTTCTAAGATAAGACAGCACTGATTTAATGCAATTCCATTCTTTAAAAAACCAAATCAAACCAAACAAACAAAACCACTAGTGTTAATATCTATTAACCAAGAAACAGTGAAATAAATGTTATGAATCCTGTACCTCAAACCTGAGCTTTTGATTAATAGTGCATGTAAAAACAAATGGCTTCTCAAGTGAGTAGACATATTCATATGTTTCAAAGCAAGTTATATGTGCCCCGGGGTCCAGTGTAACTTCCCCCAACCCCTCCAAGATACACAAAAATTCTCTTGTTCTTGCTAGCAGGACCAAAATTTATGACACTTTTCATTCTTGCTTGCAAGAAAGATTTACATACATCCCTACCTCTTTCAAATGAGGTTTTCTATTTTTTTCCAGCTAGCTTACATGTACCAGAATGTGTCTAGTCTTAAGTCACAGTCAGTGAGTGACTAACATTTTTATTTCTGATACAAGAGTATTCCCTTCCTCTTCTACCATCCATTCAATTTTTCAAGGCACCTGTGATCCAGCTATCTTCTGGATAGGGCTTCTCATAAAGACTCTTCGTGATTAAATTCAATTTAACAGCACTATATTTATATAAATCGCCACTTGTTCTCAAAATAAGAATATCATCCAACAAACAAGAAAATATAGTCCTCCCTCCACATTCGTGGATTTGATCTTCAGGAATTTGACTATTTGCCAGGTGTATGTGCTTTCCCCCCTTCTCCTTCTCCCATTCTCTTACATTTTGCCGGTGCAGATAAGGAAAGCAAGCATGCTCGGGAAAAAGGAAAGGGAAATTCCCCCCTCTGGAGCTCCCCCTCCCATTCTCGTACACCTGGCCCCAGCAAGAGAACTCCTGCCAAGGCAAAACACTAGGGAATAGAGGGGAGGGGAGGGAAGGCTTGAGCAAGTCTTCCTTTTTTCCCACTGGAGCTCTCCCTCCCATCCTCATGCATTTTGTCCTAGTGTGGAGAACCCGTGTTGAGGCAAAACACAATAGAATGGGGGGGGAGTCCCAGAAGGGAATGGGAGAGGGAACATGCAGGGCGAGTTATTCACGTTCTTTCCACTTTTGCAAGGGGTCTATGCCCTGAACTTTCGTGAAAGTGGAGGGGCCACTGTAATTCCATAAAACAGAAGACCAACAGCAGTATGCTGGACCTTAGAAATAGTCAAACATGCAGCAAATGAAAGGAACTGTATAAAAGTACATATAGCTAATTTGATACATTGGGAAGAATATGCTCACATTTCTCTACAACAGGCTTAAAGTAGTTAATCCTATGAGAATTAGTATATTTGTATCAGCTTTCCAACAGATCTGCTTTCTCAATAGTTTGTATTCCACACAAATATTCAGCAACTCAATATCTGTAATTATCTATAAAGCTTGAAACACTCGTCACATGGAAAGAGGAAGAAAAATGTGATGAAGCTTGTTTCCTCTCATTTACCTGCTACCAAATTTTCCTAAACTAGGATAAGTAACTGTCAGAGGCTATAAGCATGCATTAGTCCTCCAGGAAACCTTGGAGGGACCCACATTCTCAATGCAATTATCTGAAAAAAGTCAAAATTTTTCTCTCTAAATGCCCTACCGGGGACTTGGGATTATTTTGGTCAAATTCTCTCCTGGCCCCAGGTCATTTTAGGGCCAGCAGAAGTCATTTTTTAAAACAAAGGAAATAACACAGATGCTAATTCCTGTTCTTTTTTTCTTTTCTTTTTTTAATGGTCTCTCCTTGGCCCAAAATGGTGCAGTGGTACGGGGACCGTGAAAATGCCTCCATGCCCCAGAAATGTTTGAGGTCATTCTGAAAGTTGCAAGATTATTTTCAATTTCTTTTTGACTCCTGGAATCTCTGGGAATCATACTTTGCCCACTAAATGAATCAGATTTGTGCTCATAAAACAGCAGGAAAATAATGCTTCTAATCAACTGCAAACTTTCAAAAACTATGTCACAGTTTTAGCAGGCCACCAATAGAGCAACCAACAAATGTAGAAATGTCTCTAACAAGGCTCAGAATTTAAATTACTTCCTTGAACCTCTAAAGGCAGATGATCATAAACAAGGGAAGACACATAAGTAATAAATGTTTGCCTTCAGAATAAGAGGAGAGTGCAAAGTATATTTGTTTTGCTGAGTTGCAAGACAGATCCAACACAGGAGACTGTGCACTGTGTGCTATGTTTAAAATATGTTTTTAACTGTTTTTAACTCCAGTTTTTAAATAATACTGTTATTTAATTCTTCTTTTAACTTTTGTAAAATAAGATTTTAACTTAATCTTTTAAAAAATTGCTGTGAGGTACCTTGAATCCCATCTCAAGAGAAAGATGAGGTATAAATTCAACAAATAAATATCACCAAATCTATCTCAGTATAAGTTTAAAGCAACCAGGTGGGGGAAATTTGCCATAGGCAACTCCCTATCTGAAGCTGCTATAACATATACTTCAGGGGAAATAATGCAGGTACCTCACTATCCAACACCCCACTGTGAGATGAAAAGAAGCTTTGAGAAGTTTCTAGAGTTAGAGGTTAGAGAGGAGGCACTAAATGTTCCATGCACTACTGTTTAGCTTGGATACTTTTCAGGTACATTACTTACAGGATCAGAAGGCCCACAGAAGTCTCTGAATGCTTTTTCAGGATCAACTTGTCTAATCTCTAGAGCTATACAGGGTCCTGAGCAAAGTTCTACAACCATTTCCTGTAAGCAGAACCAAAATTTCATGATTAGGTAAACATATTATTGAACACTGTGTATTCTTTTGCACTAGATTTGCCATTCCAAGGCACCCTGAGCCATCCCTAAGAGTTCTGCATATTATAGTTTCTACCCTCATCAGCTGCAACTATCATGGCAGATAAACCCATGAAATGATGTCATCATGAGATCAGATATGTGATTCAAAGAAGTATGGGAGAGAAATTAAAACCAGTATGAAGATTTGGCAAAGAGTTTGGAAAAGCTATTTTGGTGGTTGGGGACTCCCAGAATTCCTGAAGCAGTATGGCCATCGGCTATGGGTCATGCTAGAAACTGTAATAACAACGACAATAACAATAATAACAACAACAACAGCAGCAACAACAACAACAACTTTTCATGCTCTGGTTCTGCATAGCCTGATGACTGTAAAGTTGACTAATTATGACTAAACTAGTCTCTTAGGCTTAGGCAATTTTGTCCCGTTTATAAAAGGGCTGGAAACAAACCTCACAAAAATAAGACAAACCTCAAACAATCACTTCTGCAGTTTGCCTTGCTAATCATTGAGTTGTGTTCTTTGTGGCTCAGATGAAAAGTAGTGCAGAAATGTTGAATTATAGTCCACTCATGAGTGTGCCTTCCATTATATAAAAAGAATCTGCAAAACTGCCTATTAATATTCTACTAAAAGGAGGAAGGAAGGAGAGACAGTTTATAATATTTACTTACAGGATATTCAGCAACAACACCTTTGTAAATTGCATAGAATTCTTCCGCATTTGCACGGTCCATATAGAACTATATATAAAAAAGAGAAAGGACAGGTGTCATTCTCAATTACTTTTAGGACAGAAAGATGATTTCTAATTGTTTGCAACAGGTACAATAGTACCAAGGCTGGTAACAGAATGAAACAAGTACGAATGCTGTGAATTTTACAGTTCCTCTCTTTTTGGGACATATACAAGCCAAAAAGGCTTCAAACAAACAAACAAACAAACAAATAAATAAATATTCAATTAATCCCTCTCAGGCTATTATTTACCAAATAAGCAGATGGAAATAAAAGCAGACAAAGTGCAAGCTGTCATTTGACACTGCTGCATGTTTAACTTTTCATGAAAATGAAAGAGGAACAAACAGCTACAATGTGTATCCATATCAGAGAAGGTATATGACACAAAGAGTACCTAAGAACGGTACATTTGGGAGCGTTATACATCCTGTGACCATCACCTGGCTTCAGATCAGTTTACCTAATGGAACCACCTTCTCATGAGAACATCTAGTCCAGTACTGTCACAACTGATCAGCAACTAGTGTCTGGGAGCTTTTTCAACCCTATCTGGAGTTTCCAGGGATTGAGATTGGAGGTGATCCTTCTATATGAATTTCCCCAAATGTCAATTTTCTGGAGAAGTCCTTGTTTCTGTTCTGTTATGGAATACCAAGTCTTTGGCAGGGCTACAAGACAGAGCTTTACCTGTGGCTTGCTTTAGAATCCTCTTCCTTCCATGGTCCACATACTCCCTTTGTGCTAACCTTTCATCATCAAGCATAGAAGCATTCACCAAGAACAAGAGTGGGCTAACTCCAGAAACTGAGAGACCAATTTAAACACTAACACCTGGCTGCACCACTCCCCAAAACTGCACCACTTCCCAAAACTGCACCACTCCAAAAACAAAATCAGAAGTGGCCAAGAGTCCACTTCTAAATCTAGTGCACCAGCTGCATCTGCTCCTGGAGACATTAGATCTGGCCATAGTGACACAGGATTACATCCCACTCAATTAACTGTAAGACATTCTATATAGGGCAGCATTTGGAAACTGTTTGGAAACTTCAGCAGGTTAGCAGCCTGCTAATTAGCTAGGCTGCTAATCAGAGCTGGTTAAAAGGAATATATAATATCCTTGCTGAAGCAGCTTCACTGGTTATCATACAGTTTCCAGGCAGAACGCAGTTATGGTTATGATGTTTAAAGCCTGATACAACTTGGGTCCTGACTATCTAAAAGACTCTTTCTATGTATGAGCCAGTTTCAGTTTTAAGATCTTCAGGACAGGACTTTCTGTAGGTTCCACAACTGTCATAGGGACTCCTGGTGAGGATACAGAAGAAAGCTTTCTTAGTGGCTGCTCTCAGGATGTGCAACTCCCTTCCTTGGAAGGCCCAGTTGGCCCCCTCTCTGCTGCTTTTCTGTGGGCAGGCAAAAACCTCTTAATTTAAGTAGGATTCTGTTTCTTAAATTATTTGGCAGAAGAGTGTTTGAAAGTAGTGTGCTGTCCTTTTATCCTTTTAAATTATGTTTCAGTGTGTTTTACTGTTTTTAACCATGTACTTTTTAAATATAATTATTGTTTTTTGTTTTTTTTAAATTTTGTAAAACAAGATTTAAGTTGTACTTTTGTTTTGAATCATTGTAAGCATCTCTGGCTCTCAAAGAGAGGGAAATAAATAAATTTTAACTTTTGTAAGCCACCTTAAGTCCCAGATGGGAAAATGGTGGGGCAAGGATGGTGATACAGTACAACATATATTTTCACAAACCATGGAAGATGAAAACACTGACAAGCAGACTAGAATTGTATTCATTTTACAGGTGGAAAACTAGTTAGTGTGATGAACCTGATGGGAGGGGGTCTTGACAACAGAGTCCCCTTGGCAACTGAGAGTGTTTAAGCTGATTGGCTGCTGAAATGGAACCTTGGATAGCCCAGGGGAGGGACTGGTGGAAAGAGGAAAATAATGGATTTTAACTGTCCGGAGTGTGTTTGAAGAGGAGTGTGATTTGTGGTGTGTTTGAGGGAGGTTGGAGATTTGAAGACCTCTGTGGAGGAGAGAACTGAGAGAAATTGGGTGTATGAAAGACAGTGAATGAATTGAATGAGAGAGAAGAATGGTGTGTTGCTTATAAACATTTGGATACAAACACATTTAAAGCAACAGTGTTACAATAAATGTTTGAAGTTCTGTGTTCCTTAAAACAGTGTCATAGAGTCTTATTTTGAATCTTGGAATATACATACTACCAATAATATCATCTTGACCTTAGTGACAACAGTACCACAGTCTTGGAAAATATAAATCACTGCTGATTCTTATATCTGGGAGAAGGGCAGATTTAGGTAAGGCAGTAAAGGGGGAGAGAAGCCAACAGGGGACAAGAGTGAGGAAGGGACTGCGTTCGCAGAGAGGGAGAACTGAGGCAGATCCATTTGTCCTGCCCCTGGCTTGATTCAGAGATCTCCCTGGCTGCTCCAACCTGAACACAAAGAGATATCAGGCTGGGCAGGCCTTCAGTGCAAGGTTTGGGTGCGCCTTTTGCACTTGGCACTGACGGGCAGGGGGTTTTCTGCGTTTTACAGTTAGGCTAAGCCACCATGACTCTTCTGGGTCAGTTAAAAGGTTTCCTGTGTGATTGCTCAGATTTTAGCTCATGATCAAATGAGACAAAGAATCATTGATCTTGAAGTAATCCCTAGGGTCATCTAGTCCAACATGAAGCACCTGTAAGTGGTGGGCATCCAACCTCCAGTTAAAGAGAGTCCACTGTCCTCTGAAGGAGTTCAATCCATTGTGAAACAGCTCTTACCATCAGGAAATTCTGATGGTTAGTTGGCATCTCTCTTCTTCTAATTTGAATCCATTGCTTCGGCTCCTGCCTTCTGGAGCAGCAGAAGCAAATTTCCTCCATCTTCCGCGTCAAAGCCTTTCAGATATTTGAAGATGCTCCACCATCACCTCTCAATCTTTGCTAGCCCATGCTTTCTAGAACTTTTATTACCTTGATTAGACTCTTCTCAGGATGTTGCAGCTTGTAAAAAGATATCATTTACCCACCAGTTCTCTTCTGCTCTGGTTATTACACATTGTGTGTGTGTGTGTGGGGGGGGAATATTAAGATAGCAAGCATCCACACTTGTACAAGGTATGCAGCCACTCATATGATCCCTTCTTCTCTGCCAGAAACAGCCAGACATTCCTCAGCATGCACCATATGCAGCAAGTTTGTAGCAGCTGTATTCAAATGGGGTTTCTCCCAAAATCAGGCTTCTCTTCCCCAAACTGTGATGTTTGGAAAATGTGGTGTAGTGAAGAGCAAATGACAGATCAGAATCTACTAGCATATTTGCTCTAATTTGTTGCAGAAGTGTATTTGACTTCCAGTTATTTTAAAGGGAAAAACCCCAACCCTTTCTCTTAATTTGGGAGGTATTCAGCAGAAGAATATCCATGAATGAGCTGTTATATAAAATGAATATGAGATCAGTTCAGATACCAATAAAATAGAATAAAATAAAATAAATCCTGAGTTCAAAATGTGCTTAGAAGAGCTCAAGCTCTGTCTGGTGGCTCTTGGGGCTCCAGTGTATGTGTGTGTATATATATATATGTGTGTGTGTGTATAATATAGAAACCGCAGGAGTGCAGATTGGGAACCCAGTACCATTGAGAATTATGTGGGTCTACAAGGAGTTGCCATAATGCAAGGTGAGGAGGGAAAAACACTCAAGGGTAAAGCAACTGTGCAACTCCCATGTTAAAGGGATTAAGATATCACTATACAAGAGGATGCAGGACATGGTGGAGACTAGTCTCCACCCTGCCATTCCACCAGACAAGAATTCTGAACAAAAGACAAGAATCATAGAGTTAGAAGAGACCACAAATGCCATCTAGTCCAATCCCCTGGCATGCAGGAAATACACAATCAAAGCACTCCTGACAGACAGCCATGCAGCCTGTGTTTAAAAACTTCCAAAGGAGGAGACTCCATCACACTCCAAGGCAGTGTATTCTGCTATCAAATTGATCTTACCATCTGCAAGGCTGAGATTTCAAATCCTCCATCAAGTATTGATTTTATGATCTTCCCGGTTATACCTGTGAACATTTTAAAAATGAATGAAAGAAAGAAAGGTCAGAAGCTTTGTGGATATTTTCTGGACACCAAATTCTTAATTACAAGAACTATCCCTGTTCTGGTGGTTCAAAAATTTATATATTTATTTTTGTGAAAACTTGTGACTTGTAAAAATATCTAGGGAATATGAAACAGAAAAAGATTAAAGGAAGGAGTTCCTATTAAATCTAAAAACCCGTAACACAACCAGGGGAGTGAATGCCATTATTTGTAGTTCAAGTAGTCCAAAAATTATTCTTTCTGAGAGGTAGGTCTCACTGAAATCAACAGACCATATCTTCAAGTAACTATTGTGAGGACTGGTCTACAACAATGATTATTCATACCTAAGGCCAAAGAAGTTTCATGTCCTGATTAAAAGAAATCTAAGTTTTGCAAACCACCTTCCTGCACCTATAGGCTTGATTACCAAATAAATGATTTCTCACTTAATTTGCAGAGTTTTTCTATCTGACCTAACATTAGTAACAATACTTGGCCTTTGGGGAAAAGCAAGAAATAATGCAAGGAACAGGCAAATAGATGGGCAGAGATAATATGGGTTAGGGCAGATAACCAAAAGACATTAAAGGAAGACAAGTCTACACATAAGCATTAGTGTTAAAACTGAACCCTTTGGCAAACAACAGTTGCACTTCTCCCACAAACCTCTACAACTATGAATCCTATTTCTATTTTTTTTTTTAAATGGTGACATCTCTACCACAAACAAAAGTCTTTTTTTTATTTTTGGAATGAGGGAAGCATTCAACAAATGACAAGTACCCACCGCCCACCTACCACAAACAATTTTGAAAACCTATTTTAAAACATTAATATCTCGCTAAATAAAGAAAGTGATTATTTAAACAACTGGGACGAGTACATCTTTAAAATGTGATTACTTTGAGAAGCCAAATCTGAGCAGCAGATTAGGTGTTGGTTTAGGATTTAATTTTTTGGTGACAAAGTACAAAGGAAATCACAAGCATTACTAAATACAACTGAAGGAATGTAATACTAATCCTAGAAAAAATGCATAACAAATAACTTTGGGTATAAAAAAAAGAAAGAAAGAAAGAAAGAAAGAAAGAAAGGGGAGGTTTTATGTCTCCAAGACAGCATTAGGTTACTAGGCACTAATACAGAACAAATAATCTTCAAGCACACTTTACTCAGATGAAGTGATGCGGTGCAACATCTACTTTGCTGTTTAACAATTCATTCTCTTGTGACACACAAGGATAATACAAAGAAAGCAGATCTAAAATTTTAGACCAATCAGAAGATGCTGTGTGAGTCTTGGTAAGCCTGGCACTTGCACAAAAACACTGTGCTGGAATAACATTTTGAGAGCCAGCAATCAATTATGTGTCACAGTCAGCTAGTGGACTCGGAAGATACATGTAAAGATAATGATCATTTTGCTTTTTCTTCTGTCTCTTCTTTATGGTTGAAATCCAAGAGTCAAACCTGTTCCCAGTCCCCTTCCAAATCTAGACACTGCCTCAAAAAACTGCTCTGGAGAATCAGTAGGTCCTCCAAAGCAGGACAGAATGCAACATGAGAGAGATGCAGCCACAAATTAAAATCTGATAGCAAAAGAATAAGGGAGAGGGGGAGAAGAATTTCTATATGCATATGAAGACCAAGGAGTTTACTTGGCCTTGTTTTTTAAAATTAATTTTATTTTACTTCCCTACTCAAAATGTTAGTCTCATTAAGTTCAGTGGAACCTATTCTCAGCTAAACGTGTAAAATAATGTACCCTGAGGGCAATTAGCAATGTTTATCCTTGCATAACTGTGTTATTCAAAGATATATTCTGTGGGGGACCCCAAAGGAAGAAGGATTTATGCTACCTGAACCTGGGATTTTTTATTTTTTCTGAAAGGTCATCTTCTCACATTAGATAAAAACTACTCATTTTGGTATCTGCTATCTTTGTCTACTGTCTTTTTAAAGTGTAGCAGCAATTTGAAGTTATCTCCAGTTCTATCAATATAAAGATTGACTAGCTGTTCTCTGTTCTCCACCAACCAAGCCTGTAAGCTCTCCAAAAGATGAAGACAGGTCTGACCTCACAGTCAAATTTTGTACTTACAAATATTGATCAAACTTTTACAACTTCCATACTCTCTGTATGCAAAGTCACTATTCTGGATACCACCATACCACACCAACATATTACAAGAAACTGCCACATCTGCTCACCCTTTTACTGTCACATCTAAAGACATTTTTTATACAAAATAACTTTACAATTATTTCTGTTTTATCTTGCCTCTTCTTTCCTCCCATGTTATTTTTTAAAGCATTTTGCCTGATGAAACACATTAGGAATCACAAAATCTTGCACATATCTTTGTCCCTTCCTGGCTGGACTAAAAATATGTTGCATAAATACCCTAAAGGCCCCAGATCCTATCTTATCTTGGAAGCTGAGCAGGGTCACCTCTAGTTAGTTCTTGGATGGGAGACTGCCAACAAATACCAGAGGAAGAAATTGGCAAAAAAACCTCTGAGTACCCGTTGCCTAAGAAAACCCTGTGAAATTCATGGGGCTACCATGTTGACAGGCAACTTGAAGAGACATACACATGCTGACATAGATATTTATTTCAACCACATTGACACAACTATTGTCAACATGATTGTACCTCCTCACTATGTAAGCACTTTTGAAAACAAAGTGAAAAGTTTTATTTCAACCACATTGACACAACTATTGTCAACATGGTTGTATCTCCTCACTATGTAAGCACTTTTGAAAACAAAGTGAAAAGTATCCATAGCAACTTTCTTTAACATAAAATATGTAAAACACTTAATCAGAGAAAATTCTAACAACCAGTCACATTAATTTTATCCAATTCTATGCACCAACAGATAGGAATTCAAAGTTACCACAACCCAAATCCATTTATCAAACTATATGTAAAACACATGGCAAATTTGTATTAAGGAGCTATACCAGATGTATGTTTTCCATACAGGCCTCAAAACAGATTTTGTATAATTGTATATTTGGTTATCTGCTTAACACTAGTGTTGCCACTTACTCTTATTGTTGAAGCATGGAGGGAGCAAGAAGTATTCAAGACCTCATGGCTGTCCCAATTTTTGATATTCTCTGACATTTCAGTAGGCATCACTTACATATTTTTACTTCTCAGAATAACACATTCTAAAGTCCAAAACCATTAAACAAAGGACTATACTATCCACGCAGGCTTACCAGCATTAAGTAAAAAGCATATCTTAATGCAATATAGCAATCATGAATTTCTGTTGTCTGCCAACAATATTTCCATTAAGAAAATCAGGGAGCATGAAGGGAAAATATCTGTGAAAAAGCACTGCTGAAAGTCTTGGTCAACAGAGGGCTCCAGGAGTGTTGTAAAAAAAAGTTGTGTTTTAACCTTTGTTTTGGAGGGAGGAAGGAACATTATCGATTCACTCCTTCTGAAATTCAAATAGGTTATTCCTTCTGTGGTCTATGATATCAATGTCAACTTTAGGCAAATGATCCTTTTTCTGTACTTCAATATAAAGACATAAACATGAGGAGCAAAGGATAATACACTTGAGAGGGAAGTGAGGTAGAAGAAGAAAGAAGAAGAAATATGGTATCTTCCTCCCATTACGAACACTGGGAAGAGAGGATCTCTGATTCCCTTGTTAGAGCCTCAGCCTATGTGGCAAAAGGCTTAATAAGGGCAAGGTTGCTTTAAGGACTCTTCAGATAAATCTTTGCACTCCCAAATGTGCTGATTAATAACCATTTATACACAGCATGAGGACTTTGATTCCTCAGAGTTCTGTTTGAGTTAAAATGATAATCATGCTTTTGGCTGCTAATTTCCCTGTGAAGTGCTGCAAGAAATACAATTTATGCAAAACACAAATATAAAGGCGATGCATCATGCTTGCTGGTCTTCCCACTCCCCCTGTCCTTGCCTGTATTTCACTACAACTGCCTTCAAAGCATAACAGATAACACTCTACATAAATCTAGATGAATTTGGCATAGTTAGTGGACTTGGATAATGAACAGCTTTACTTGGTAATTAAGTTCCTAGATGCAATGTCAGCAAATATACTCTCACCCTATCTTCACAGACTGGGGACAACTGCCACTTGTAGTTAGTACAGAGAGAACACATACTAAGTATAGGGGTTCCCCCCTCCCAGAAATTAACAGATTACAGGGCCAATTTACCACTCTACCAAATGAGACTGCATAGGGGTAGTTTGCATGGTCCATGTAACCTGGAAATGCATTGCAGTGTATATCTTCAGAAACAACCAAAACATTAAACAGCTGGATTATCAGAAGGATTCATTCTATAGTTAGCCTTCCTTTTTATATAAACTTCTGAAGTTCCTTATATAAAGGCAGATTCTTGACTTACCTAGCCCTAGCCACTCAACTCTTGACTGACAACAGTATTCCACAGTCTGAAGTAGGTGTTTATCCTTGTCATCCTACCCAAGGCCTCTCTTTAAGTCTGTAATATCTTCAGTTAAGAAAGCTGTGAACCCAGCTAGCCATGTAAAAAACTGCACAAAGAGACTAAAATGAATAACGGGGGATAGGGATTGAGAGACACTGCCAGATTAAGATAAGAAATTACCTTCCTCCCCCAGGAAATAAGATAATCCATACCCAAAGACATAAATAAAACAAAGCAGCGCGCAGTGGAGACAACAGAATTAAGACTATGAAGACTTCAAAAGCATTCAGGAACAGCTTTCTAAAGCAACATGAGCACCTGGGGAGTGGAAGAGACTCAGACACAGTCTGTACCTGATCTGTCAATTGGATAATTTTTTTTGTTTTTCCATTCCTGAATCTGGAAAGTCAAAAGTCAAGAAAGTCAAAGAGATCTGATGAACTCATGGTTTTTCCTTTAAACAATATTCTGCATGTCTAACCAGCAGACTGTAGAGTAGTTTGATTAATCTAAATTCCTTGTTCAAAAGACTTATTATTCTGCTGCTGGTGTTATGTGCCTTCAAGTCATTTCTGACTTATGGCAACTCTAAGGCAAACCTCTCATAAGTTTTTTGGGGGGATCTGAGAGTATGTGATGCACCCATGGTCACCCTGTGAGTTTCCATGGCTGAGCAGGGAATCGAAGCCTGGTCTCCAAGCTCACAGTCCAATACTTGAACCATTACACCATGCTGGCTCTAGTCACCAACAGTTTCTCCAAGTTCTTTTGCCAGTCAAAAGCTAAAGAATTCAAGACTTTTCATCACCTGCATTTTGCCAATCCCTTTTCCTGTTATTCTGAATCAGAGCTAAGAGCCCTAGAAAGGAGAATAATATTCTGCTGCTAAACTATCAGTTATACCTGTTAGTTACAAAAATGTTACAATAAGTTTTTCATTTTCCAGAGTCATTACCAAGTACTGCTTGTTAATTATTTTGAATGGATCTAACTTAAGGTGGACTCCTGTCAATCCTTTATCTGACTATCATGATTTTTTTTATCCTGTCAGATATTAACAAAGTTTTCACATGACATATATGTTCATTTGATCACTGTGTCATGTTCATGTAACAGGTACACTGATTGCTAGGGCCTAGTGCTTTGGCTGCTTAGCAACAGAGATTTCTTTATTCTATTCTAGAGCTGATCTGCAAGTCCAAAGATAAAAGAAACAGTGACTTTCCCAGAGCTTTGTCATTAGATAGGAATCCTACAAATGCAGTTGTGCAATTTAGAGTAAGCTGCTGAAGGGGACTCTACCCTAAAATTAAACATGTGTTTCCTGAAAGATTATATTCACAGCTTTGATGGCAAAACTGATCAGTTACAATTACACTGCATTGCACTGTATAGTTAAATGGATAACTAGACATGTACCATATTTTTGTATAGGTATGTAAAAATGTCACTGGCAAAGGAAAGGGGTCATTTTAAATCATAAACACAAAGGTTGCAGGGAAAGATGATAGACAGCATTAAGAGGTAACGTGGTAAAGTAGTTAAGCACCTGAGAACAACTCTATCACATAAAGAACTGATTATATTTCTAAAGATCAAATTAATTCCAGCACACAAGCAAAGAAGACACAGTACAGATTACATTTTAAGCTATTAAACAGTGAACACATTTTAGCAGCTTTCCCTTCTTGATTAAAAGCACTGTCCTTCAACATTTTGCTCTGTTATTGTTACCTTCAACACTGACAACAGTGCAGCATGGTATAAGGAGTTTCATATTCTAATCCTGTTTATGCTACCCTACAAGGAAATGCCAAACGTGTCAACATGTCTTTTGTATCAACATGTGAAGGTCAAAGTGGTTTTGTGTAGTGATCCCTTGCCAATCCTTCATTTCAACTGCACTATCTCTATCTGTCCTGCTAATGCTCAGACCTGTTGTGTGGACTTTGCAGCAATTAGTCCAGACTCCACATAGCTTGCAAACAATTGATGCACTAAACCTATACATGTCAAAAGTCTCCAGCTGCGTCTCAAGCAAGCTGGAGATAACACTTGTCCTAACTATGAAATGGTCAACAGCAAACTCTATTCAGGACTTCAAAAATAACAAACAACAGGAACAAAGAAGATCTTTGGTCTTCCTTGGATTATAAGCATGAGCATTTTGTACTCATGTCAACATTTTATGTGATCTGTTCTGTCATAACCTATTGTGTCAAACTGACTTTCATGCTTACCTCTCTGGAAAAGATTTATACATATACTGAATGCTCACCAGATGACACAAGTTCAATTCACACCAACAATGATTTATGGCATCCACCTAATGATGGAGACTCAAATGGAATCTTCTCTTCTAAACAAAATAAATATGCCCTTTCACCAAATGCCTGGCAACCTTGCTATTTATGCCTTACTGGGTATCAAACTCAACTAATTACATGTGTATGTCTATCATAACATAGCTGATGGCTTTTAAAAGAGCTACTAAGTCCCATTTCTGCTATTCTAGTAAGTGTGCAAAAATTATAGTTGCCCCAAAGATAACATGGGCAACCATTCATGATACAGTTTTAATTAGCATCTATTTCTAAAATTTTGTTTTAGAACTTGTAGAAAGTGGAACGGAAGCATATAATCATACTGTAAACACTACGGTCTTACTTATTTTCCTATATCTGATGCCAAGAAAGGGAAGGATAGTTGTCTATAAAAGGTTATGTTTGGACTTCAACCATTTCCACTAATCAGATGAAGAAAAGATACAAAGAATCGTAAGACATCATAACATGAGTTCTGTCAAATCAAAAGGAAGTAATATATGTGTGGCTAAAAACAGTTTCTTTTCTAAAATACTAATTGTATATCACGAGCAGGAACTGTGTGACCAGCTGGATGTTACTGAACTGCAACTACCAGCAACTGTAGCCAACCTGGCAATGGTGACAAATATTGGGAGTGGTAGCTCGCCAACATCTGGAAAGCTGCAGAATCCCACCCTTGCTGTATATTTAGATATGACTGTGTATTTACACTGGTCTATCGGGAGTTAGAATTCTATTTAATACAATTCTGGATACCCAGGTGGCCTGCAAAGGAAGTAGATCATTGTCTTCTAATTCAGAATCACTCCTAGCCTCATACTTTCTACAAATCAACCACCAATTTATCAATAATATGATGTTGACTATGATATATCTAATGATATTTAACTAAAAAGAACTACATTGATACTGGTATTGATGATCTTATGAAGCAAAGCATGTGTAATCCTTTTTCTCGCTGATTAAAGCTCATTTAGCCATCTGCTGTCCAATTTCAGTGGCAAATCAGAATGTCAATTATTTTTAAAAAATAAGTAAGGATACCGGATCATGCAAAAAAAGGTTTGCAGGGCCACATTTTATCTTCCCCACCCTACAGTAATGAAAAAAAGTTTTTCCAGGATTTCAGACAGGCTTTCCAAGTCTATATGGAACCTGGTATGAAAAAGATATTTCCAACTTATGGAAATCCTAAGGCAAACCTGTTATAGGGCTTTCTGGCAGCTAAAAGTGTGCGACACACCCAAGGTCACCCAGTGGGTTTCCATGGCTGAGTGGGGGAATCAAACCCTCATCTCCAGAGTCGTAATTCAATGCTTAAACCACTACACCACTCTGGCGTACTTGTACTCTAAGATCTGGCAGGGAGCCATGTCCTTATATCTCTCCTATAGTGGAAGTACAGCTGGTGGAGACAACACAAAGGCCATCTCTGTGGTCACACCTCCACTGTGGGATTGTCTAACCTTGGAGATAGATTGGCATCATTCTTAACACTGTTCTGCAACATGGTAACCTTCTCTAAGCATGCATTTGCTTTATCAGATTGATAAATTCAATCCAATTTTTCTTTTATCTGTTGCACTTGTCTGTTTTATACTGTGATTATATAGAACTGTATTCTATGCTACGACTGGTTCTAACTGTTGTTGGCCAGCTGAATAATGTATAAACACCAGAAAATGGAAATATAATTTTTATTGACTAAATAATAAATGAAATGTTAACAGAGGCATCTGCAGTACAAAGAACACACTGTTGTAACACTGAAATGCTATTGCTATATTGCACCATCCCTGTCCACACAACATTTTGAGGAACTTAGTCACTATATTAAATTTCAATATGCCATAGATTTATCAAAATTATTGTAAAATGAATCATACAAAACTGTTACCTCAACATTATTTTAAAATGAATCATACAAAACATGAAAGTGTTGGAGACACAGACCTCAGAAAGCTGATTGTAAGCATAGATGGCAGAAATGTCTGATGATTAACACTTTTAGGAGGTATTTATGCAAAATGGTTTTACTGATACTGTGTTTGGCTACATCCATAAATCCCCTGACAATTTTGTTGTGATTGCTAAAGCAGTTTGCTTGAGACAACACAGAAATAACTTGGAATTTAATAACTGTTCCAAATATGATAGCTCAAAAATAGAGATGCCCGCAGGTCCTCACTTAGGGAAAATTGGGCAAACAAGATGACAAAACTCAAAAAATATGTAAGATTTGTTAACAAAAAAAAAAAAGTACAGAAATAATGTATTAGTTTCCTTTTAATGTTATAAGGTGAATTCAGTGTAAGTGTGCTGTTGCAGATGTGTTTCTGCATTTACAGTAAGTAGTACAAACCTCATTGCGTAGTTCTCTTTCCTCTTCACTAAAAATAGCATTTAAGGTAGATAATATGACTAGTTAGATAATAAAAATATCATTCAAATAATCACAATGGGGGGAAAACAGTATGAAAGCCAGATGGAAACGATGTGCTCTTATACTGGTCCTAAAAGTAACAAGAATGAAAAAGAATTGTATTTTGCTGGGTATGTGTGTTTCAGAATCTAGAGAAGAGCCTGCTTTCCACATGCCAGTCTCTGCAAGTGATGGTGTTCTCAAAAGGGGCTCTCCTGAACACTTTAGTATCCTGAGACATTCATAACAACACATGTGGTCTCTTAAAGAGCTAGGCCCCATACCAATTAGAACTGTCAACTCTAAAACCAACATCTTGAATTAGATGCAGAAAGAAACTGGCCACAAGTGCAGATTTTCAATATCAGGATAATATGATCACCTTGTCACATACCAGTTAGCATCCCAGATACTGCATTTTATACCAACACAAATTTCCATACTATCTTCAAGGCACAGGGGGCTTTACATGTATCGTTTCATATAATTTATATTGGGTGCTTACCATCAATGTTATTATATTTTAAAATCAGTAATAAAAATAGGGAAAGAACACCTGCTCGAAAATGTTTCCCCCTTTTTTTTGTTTTTTTTAAAAGCAAAGCCAGAAACAAATACCAACAACCTGAGTTTAAGTCTGTGCAGCTGCCCAGCTGTCCAACCTTCTTGTAGAGATTCACCTTACCTTCTTTAACTGCATGAGGCTTAATAATGCAACAGGTACAGTGTGTATATTTTGCAGTGTTTGCAGGTCCACGGCCTCCACTGGAAGGAAAAAACAACTCCAGCTCCTGAAAATCATCAGAATTTAAAGACATTTAATAACGTAGAACTGCATAGTTCAACTCATCATTATAACATGACATCTGCGATGGTTGCAGTCATAAAAGTATGTTGTGCTTTGTTATTTTACCAAGCAATATTGAAATATAGATTCACTCCATCATTTTCTTTTACAGCCACTTCAAAGCAAACTGTTCTTTTCTGATGGAATAGCTTTGATCTTATTTATCCTTACATGTAATTGCATCCCATAAACAGGTGATATTCCATTACACTTCGTATCTCCATGAACATAATCATCATTCATGTATCTCCATGTTTCAACCTATGCAGAGGGCTTATTTTATTAATCATTCAAACAATATATCCATCACGGAATTAAACTGAAAGTCACTTTTTAGAGAACACTTCTTATTTTTGTTCTGATTCTAATGACCCCTATCTACTATGCCAGTCCCATGAAAAAAATTACAAGAGTTATCCTGTATCTACCTCATAAGGCTCCACATATTGATAAACTGACAGTTAAAAATTCTTCTCACGCCTATTTATAATCTGCTGTGCTTACTTAATTTGTGTGTATTTTGCTGATCTATTGTTCTACAATGAAAAAAAGAACAGAAAATGTAACCTCAACTTGCCATTTAAAGCATAAAAGACATATTCTGCAATCTCACAGCTTTTTCTCCAGGAATCTACAGCTTCACTCATTTTTTCAATCCTGCTATTTTTCTGCATGCAATATGTGCAGGAACATGCTGCAGCGGTCCTATGGAAATGTGCACAGCAGTTTGTGACATAACAATACATACGGATACAGCAATTCCACTTTCCTTATCTGAAAAGAGACAGTGTTGCAGCCTGATTATACAAAGAAAGTCATTTTTTGTTATGGAAAGCAGGCAGGTTTACCACTACAGAGGCTTCAAGCTATCAATCCAACACTAAGATGCACTATCTGGTTTAGTTATTTCTCATCCTAGCAGGCAGGGCATTTTAGTACCCCAGAACACAGCATTCACATAGAACTAGACATACAAGGTAGACACTGTCAGCTGGAATTTAAACATTGTCACTTGAATTTCAGGTCATGCATATTTTTTTTGACAGGTCAAAACAACTGAGACATACACTGCCCCTACAATTACTACATTTTTCCATTGGGGTACTATTTTAAGTCCTTTTTCTTTCTTATATATAGATACTAAAAAGTGAAATCCTCTGTTCTTCATCTTTGTCACTGTTACCTTGTTCGTTGTCTCTGTGTTTTTATCTGGCCCTCATACACTGGTCCATCAACAGCTGTGAGTCACTTAATGGCCTCTAGTGTCTTATTTAATAAATGAGTCTGAGAGAAGTCTATGATCCCTGTGCCAAAAGGACATTCCTACTGCTTATACTGCCTGGGCAAGACCTATGTAGTAAGGAACTGCCACCACTGCCTGGTCTTGACAAAGCAGACCCTACAGAATTGTATGGCCTGCTTTTGAGCAATTGCCTTGGAAGAGGAATTTAACACCTTGGACTCTGTGAGTTGCCCTTGTTGAGTTGCCATTCACCATCCAAAGGTGACAGATCAATCCCAAACAGACTACAGGTTGTTTCCAACTGCTTCCTCAGCTTCAATACCAAGCCAGGACTCAACTGTGGTCTGCCCTTCAATCCCCAGAAATCAGAGGCTTTACACATGAGCTGATCCCACTCTCAAGCAGACTGCAGGCAGTGAAATGAACAAACTCTGAAACTGTGACAGTAAGAGAACACGGGAAAAAGAAGAAATGTGGACATCCTTGTTCTTCTGCCTCCAAAAACTTACCTTCAAAGTTAGCACACTCATCCATAGGGAAGGAGGTGTAGGATTTTCCATTAGTCCCTTACGTGACTACGGCTATAGCTCTCCCTTGGTATTGTAAACTTTTTATAGCTCCAGTCTTTTTGCAGATCCAAGACACCCTTGAGGTCAAAGAAACAGTTGACTTGTGGGGCCACTAGCAGACCCATGAACTCCCAGATTCAGAGGCCACAATACAACTGTTTGCCACCAACTCTGAAGATGGATTAGATGACTATTCTCCACAATTCCAGTAGCAGTCTCAGCAACAACAGTTGGGATCAGAGAAACTTCTGGACATGACTCTGGACGTGGCTCCTCTTCAGTATGTTATCTGACTGTCTCCAGTATACAACTGGACATGAGCACTAGAGTGGGCATTGCTACTGCCAAAGCACTACTAAAGAGCTCTAGAAGGTTCTGAATCACTGTTGTGCAGGCACAAGATTCTCCACTTTTGTGAGTCACAGAGATCATGAATAACAACTGAAGTTTTAAATAAAAAATGACCTATTTGTTTTACCCACCATGCTACTACCTTTCCACAGTGCTGTGATCACATGCTCCTGTGAGGCAAGAGGTTATGTTGACGACAGCAGTACTGCTGGTAAGGTCTCCTATGTCAGACAGTCTTTTGCTGAGGAGTCAAAAATTTCCTACACTTTGGCTCAGTCGTTAATCAAAATGGAGACTGCAGTCATGAAATCAGAAGATGACTATGGCCATTTCTGCATTATACTGTTATAGTGCTATTATTCCATTCCAATATTCTATGGAATCCTGGGGTTTGCAGTTTAGGGAGGGGCATTTAGAATTCTCAGCCAGAGAGCTCTTTGGTCTCAGTAAACTATAAACCCCAGAATTCCACAGGATGCTGAAAGTGGAATAATAGCACTACAGCAGTATATTGCAGAAATGGCCTCTGACTTGGAAGGCCAGCTATGAAGGAATTAGACAAAATTATCAAAGTGTGAAGGTATATAATGAAATACCAAAGTCAGCATTGCCCATGCATTGTATGTCAGATTCCATGTACAGTTATGAAAGCCTGACAGTGAAGAAAGCTGGTAGGAAGAGAATCAACTCATTTGAGATGTGATGCTGGAGGAGGATTCTGTGGATACCATGGGCTGACAAAAAGAAAAATAAAGTATATCTCCCTGGAAGTCGAGATAATTAAACTGAGACTGTCGTACTTTTGACATATCATGAAAAGACATGACTCACTAGAAAATATGATGATGCTTGCCACGGTAGAAGGTGGTAGGAAAAGAGGAAGACCTTACTGCACATGGATAGACTCAGTCAAGAAATCCACAGTCCTGAATTTACAAGACTTGAGTTGGGACTGCTGATGACAGAGTGACAAGGAGGTTTCTCATTCATAGGGTCACCATAAATCAAAGTCAGTTTGATGGCAGTTAACAACAACAATTTGCTTTAGCATTAAATAAGTTTCCTTGCTTTACTATCCCATGCCATATGGACAGCATCTACTGAGGATATACTACACGGATGTTCTTTTAGTAAGCATTCACTGGCAGCAATATAAAAATCAAGGGATAAGAAGCCAAGGTATGTTTTCCCACTGGGTATCACAGGTAACTCTAACCCCATGCTAATGGTGGATACAGCAGGATTACAAAATGAATTCTTCCACATGTATATCAGATGAAACCCCGCATTTATATGCATGCATGGTAATAGATTTACTTCATTTTTCTTTAAACAGCTATATCTTTCTTCCTAGAAGAGTTTGTAGATGCTGCATCTAATGAGTTTCCTTGGCAACTGGTAGAAGGCTGGATAACAGTTAATGCTACCTCTTTATTCAATACATGATCCCAACTGCTGTGACAATGTCCAATAATTACAAAGTAAAACGAGAACATTACGATATTGGAATTTTTATGCACATCTAACTGAAACAGTGCACTAACTACACAGAACAAGAATAAAGATGAACTATAGTTTAAGAAAACACCTGCATTCTTTTCACACACAAAAACCATTTAGAAGTAAATATGTTTAGAAAAATAATCAATAGCAGATAGATTCTTCCAGATATAAGGAGATTCCACTTGAACCTCAGGAAGAACTTCCTGACAGTTAGAGCTGTCCGGCAGTAGAATATGCTGCCTCGGAGTGTGGTTGAATCTCCTTCTTTAGAAGTTTTTAAGCAGAGGCTGGATGGCCATCTGTTGGGAATGCTTTGATGGGTGTTCCTGTATAGCAGGGGGTTGGACTCGATGGTCCCTGGGGTCTCTTCCAACTCTATGATTCTATGATTCTATGAATTATTTATACTTAAAAATATTTCTGTTTTATTTTTCAGCTTTTATGCTTGTATGTTACAACAAAGAACAGTGACAAGTATGTTCTAGAAATCCTGATTCACCATTCACTTTCCTTAGAAATCACTACTCCATCTTCTTCTTATTTTGTTTCCACTGCGAACATCTGTTACAATGCTGTTAATATGAGTTGTTATCCAATGTTCGTATACATTCCAGTTGAACTTAAATACATATCCCCTCTTCCTTATACACAAACATCAATATAACATTAAGTTGCTATGTAGTTCACAGCTTCCCATTTCATGTTTTGCATTGCTACTAATAGGTGCAGAGTAATTATAGTGTTTTAGTATAAACTAAACCCGTGCTTCTCAAAATGGTGGTCCCTCGACAAGTGCTTGTCGTTGAGCCATTAGTTGCCAGTCCCTGGCAAGTCCAGAAAAGAAACAATTGCAGCTAATGGGCACAGCACACAGCACAGCACACTGGAAGAAAAAAATGCCAGTCCCTCACATCTGAGAGCTCGAGAAGCACTGATCTAAACAAACCCCAAATCTTGGTTATTAAATGAGTGGAGGACACTTGACTACAGGCAAATGAACACAACAAGCAGCAAGCAGAACAGAGCCTTGAACTAGGGAAGCCAGGTTGGATACAGAATGAGGCTCCTGTAACTTTAATCCTTAACAGAACATTGGGCAAAACAAGGTACTACGGTATATACCACTACCAAGTGGGATGAAGGTCACTGCCCTCCCGCACTCTTCCAAACTCCAACTGTCAGCCACAGTTGTCCCCTCTCAACATTGTTATTGCCTCTCTGATAGAGAGCAAAGCGATGGGGCACAGAGAAGTGATGAGCTTTGTTCTTGTTGGAAGGACAAAGGTACCTGAAAGTTGGGATCTGGAAGGTGAGGGATGACAGATATCTTCATCCTGCTTGACCGAACTTTAGAGTACCTCATCCTGCTCTACAACCTGTTAAGGATTAAAGTTATATGAGTCCTGTCCTATATCCTAGTTGGTAACTGTACCTTCAACAAAATGTAAAAATGTGAGTGACAGCTTGGGAAGCACGGTAAGAGAAGTCCGCTTTACAAGACATCTCTGTTTTCTTTCAATACATTCTCTTAGGCTTGCAATTTTAATATATAATTCATGATACTAAGCTCCTTTTTTAATCCTAAAGTTTGTTTTTCCACCCAAACACTTCCCTACTACTATACACAGGACACATCTCTCTATATATCTATTCTCATTCCAGAGGCCCCCTTTTTTAACTCCCTGTCTAGCCTTTGAACAAATAGGACAATGGGACACAATGTCAGGCTTTCCAAGGTTTTGGTAAATGAGGTTCCATGCCATTTCTTTCAGATGGACTACTAAGGGGAATTCAGTCCCGGCAGGGTGTCTTGCCACATCACAAGAGGGTGATGGTCTATTGCCTAGCAGTACTTGACTTCTGCCTGTGTATCATTGTCCTGAGTTGCTAAGTAACCACTGCCTAGTTACTTCTCCTCTTTTTGAACCAAGGAGAGGAAGTCAATGGAGGGAAGAAGGAAATAAAAAAAGAAAGTAAAAATCAGAAACAAAGAAAAGTTTCTTCTAGAGCAACTGTAGGTAGGGAAAATATATTTAACTGTTGGCACAGCTATTTTTTCTGCCATAACATTTTACAGTCACTGTTACATTCAGTTCAGCATGTTATAGCTGTAGGAATACAACACAACAAGGAAGATCTCTATCATACTACCAATTATAGTACTTCAATACCACCTTCAAATGCCATGGCTCCATTCTACGGAATTCTGGCATTTGTAATTTCTCGAGGTATTTAGACTTCTCTGCCAGGGAGTCCTGTGTCTTACCAAATGACAAACTCTAGGATTTCATAGGATGCAGCTATAGCCATTAAAATGATACCAAAGTGCTATAACTGTAGTGTGGGGAAAAAGCATGTTGATTCCCCTATTCTCCATCCTCACTTTTATCCATAATCTTGCAGCTAAACAACTACAGGAGGGTATATTAACAAAGCAGAAACATTGGTAGCCTGAAAATTAACATTTCCAGGTAGTAAATAAAAAAGTAATTATACTGTGAACAACAATTAGCTCCCCCAGTCACCAAAAAGAAATGTATTTTGGCAGAAAGAAAAAGAACTATCAAAAAATAAAATGCAGAACTTCTGTCTAGCCTCCTTTCTTATTTATGGCTTCCACACTGACTGTTGCGGGAAAATTTAAAATGCCCACAACTTTCAATTTTTGGCACAACTGCACAGATTTTGTACGCAGATTGTCCCCTTCCGAGGGGATGAAGTTTATGAAATACCAGACAAACAGATAGCAGAAGTTTTGCACTTGGCGCTTTCAGATTTGTATACTTTCTGGAAAAGGGGACATAAAGAAATGACTACACTTTTATCTTTCTTTTTTGACTGAACTGCATGGCATTTTCAGGCATCAGAAAGATCCTTTAAGACACAGGGGGAAGAAGGAACTTGCTGACCTGGTATTCATTGAGTCCACTGTAACAATGCACACTCCCAGGTTACCTTTTCATACCCTGGGACTCCTGCCTGGAACTTATATGTTTTACTTAGTCCTCTCTAAGTGTGTGTAGTAGAAGTAGTTGGGACCCAATAAATCTGACAAAATATAGTCAAATGGTGGTTCAACAGAAAAAGCTTCAATTTTAAGGTTCTTATTTAAACATAAGCAATATTGATTGAACTCACTATATTCAGTTCACTCTGGTAAAACTGGATCTTTTGTAACCTTTTTCTAAACTCTACCTCATTCACCTTCCTACCTGGATGTGAAGGCTCAGGGGAAAAAAATTGTTTTCTTTCAAAACACACACACACGTATTTTTTTAAATTTTCCCCCCAAAACCTTTTCTTACTGGGAAAGTTGCAAACTGATGCAACTCCTACTATTGCTCATATCTAACTCATAACTATATCTCATATCTTTTCTACCTTTTTCTACTTCCCTGCTTTCTACTTCTAATTTTATTTTCACTTAAAATTTCCATTTGAAATGTAAAAATTTTCCTAAATTTTGTAATACAGTTCTGAGCTCATGTCAAAACATGTTTTAAAATGTATGTTCATAAGTAGAATGTTCCTATTTTAGCATTAAATGCACAGCATACGTATTCTGTGGAACAATATTGTTCAACAAATGATGATCAGTGTGGAAATAGGATAGAATGGACTTATTAAAACATGTGATACTGAAGCAGATCAGAAATAAATTAGTTGGGGAAATTAGCAAAGAGCACAAGCTAGCAATACGAGAGGCAGGGCAACGGAGCGAGATCTTTTACCCAATGTCTACGGGGTCAGGCTGAGTCAAGGAGCAAACAGAATTGAAATAATAAATGTTGTTTTATTAAAATACAATCAAACAGTGTATGCTGCACACTCACACAGATACCTATAGAAATAAAGGTTGGAGTGGGATAGAGGGATTTTTAAGAGGAATTGTTGGTTTGGGTAATACTATACCTGTCCTGAAGCCCGGGCAGTCTGCAGCAGAAGTTCGGAGCTATGGAGTTCTCAATACGTGGGACTGAGGGGAAGGCTCGCCAAGCAAAGCGGCAGCAAGGGGGGATGGAAGTCGGGAGCGATCCGAAGAAGCTCTCAAAGTCAGGGGTTTTTATAAGGGAAAATGTGGCCGTAGGCTAGTCCGTACTTGGGGAAAACAATGAGTTTCGGGCTGGAGACAAAGCCTCCGAAAGGTCAGAATTTAGCATGATTAAGTCCGAATTGACAATAGAGTAGACAGTATGCAAATGCAGAGTGCTTGACAGATGAGGATTCACCTAATCAAGCTGCCTGCTCGGGGCAGGGAGTTCTTTGTAAGTAGCATGCATACATAATAGAGTACTTGCCTTTGAGGTCTCCTGAAGCAGCAGGACGGCTATTTCTGGCCTGCTCGTATTGTGTGGAATATTACAGCGATTAGCGGCTGTGCCTGTCTGCGAGCTTGTCCGGGGGACCTCGCAGCACGTGGAGAGGAATAGGTAAAGAAGGCCAAATTACTGATATCAAAGTGATATCTAATAACCCTCAAGTCCAGCTAGAAACTGCAGTAACAGGTATATGGGCAATTTGGGAGACGCTGAAGATACTATTAAATGCCACATGTGTAATCTGAAAAATATTATAGTTTCATGTGCAAAAAAAGACTGCAAGCTGAAGAGAAAAATACGTACAATCAGAAAGATTTTACAAGTTGAACCGCAATAAAATGGACTAACATACAACATAAAAACTCAAATTGACTATACTCAAGACTTAAGAATTCAACATAACAAATAAGGAGACATGAAACTATAATTTAGGAAGTACTGATCATTATGGTGGCCTAAATTCCTTTGGTAGTCCCAAGTAGAGTAGACCCACTGAATGAGATGTAGCTTGACAAGTCAATACTTATTTAAGTTCTATTGATTCAATGGGTTCTACTCTATCTTGGACAAGCCACAGGATTCAACACAGTGTTTTAAAGACTGGAGAATATGTTGACATAAAAAATCACCCAAAGCCAAATATTGTACTTTTGGGGATAAACAGTACATAAACAAGTTTTTTTAAGAGAAGAAAGGCACCAGATACAAGCATAAAACTAAAAGCTAAGCCATAAAGAAGTGCTGACAGCACTTAAAATGAAATTTATGAAAAGATATAAAGAGGAGACCTAACAAGGCAATATGATACTTCCTTTATATCAGGACTGGAGACAAAGTTGCTGCTATTGTAACAGAATGGCCACCATATCCATTGCATACTCTGCACATGAGAAGGGGAAAGACACACAGCCAGAAAAAAATTTAAAAATTAAGAAAATGGAGAAAAATGGGTGCAAACTGATGGCTCTCTTGGAAGAGAAGGTCAGTACACTGCAGCTATGTGTTGAGATTCTTCATTGCATCAGAGAATACGATGACTTCCTTGATAGAAGAGATGGAGAATTGATCCTACAAAACCAACAGGAAGAAATTGCCAATGAAAACAAAGAGGGTTATAACACTGAGGAGGTACCCTGGAGGACAGTAACTATCAGGAGCAGACTATGCACAAGGGATTTGGAACCTCTCCAACTAAACAATCGCTTCTTGCATCTCCCTGAGCATAATAGTGATAAATAGGCACAGACAGCAGATGAGCAGCAAGAGACACTGCATGCCAGCGAAAGAGCCAATCTAACAACTAACTGCAACAAAGAGAAAAGAAAGGTGCTGGTGGTAGGGGATTCACTGTTTAGGGGTACAAGGGGAGTTGTGTGCTCACTGGACAAGATGAATTGGAAAGTGTGCTGTCTTCCTGGTGTATGTATCCAAGATCTCACTGACAGGTTGCTGAGGCCCATCAAGAATACAAAGCAGTACCCCTTTCTTCTGATTCATGTGGGCACCAATGACACTGCAAAGAACACTTTTGAGCAGACCACCTTAGACTTTGAAGTTCTGGGCAGGAAATTCTACCAGTGAAAGATAGAGGACCACACAAGGAAAGGAAGGTATCGCAGGTGAAGGGCTGGATACACAAATGGTATCAGTGGGAGAGGTTTGGTTTCTGGGACCACTGTCTTCATTCTTAGAGAAAGGACTACTGGCTACAGATGGGCTACATCTTATGAAGACTGGGAAGAATATTTTTGACTACACCATGGTGCATCTGATTAAGAGAGCGTTAAACTATATCCTTGAGGGTTTGGAGATGGTAGCTGAAATATCTGTCCAAAAGCAAGTTCTAAACACATGGATGTGAACTCCAGAGGAGATGCTGAGGGAGAGAATGGAAGCCACAGTAAAACTTGCAGTAGAATAAAAGATGAGAACAGACAATACTTTAGATATCTATACACTAATGCATAGAGTTTGAGAAACAAACAAGATGAGCTTGAAGTCCTAGTGTAGGAAAGTAAACATGATTTTATAGGTATAACAGAGATTTGGTAGGATGACTCCCATGACTGGAATATAACAATTGAGGGATGTAATATAACAATTGAGAGATGTTCAAAAAAGAATAGATGGGGAAGAAAAGGAGTAACATTATATGTCATAGACAAATTCACTTGTACAGAAATCTAAGTTTGTGATCAAACTGGATCAGTGGAAATATTTTGGGATTTAAAAAATGGAGAAAGAAATAAAAACAACACTGTATAGGAGTTTACAGACCACCAAACCAAGACGAGGAGGTGGATGATGCCTTTCTGAAACAAATTTCTGAAATCTCCAAAATGCAAGAATTAGCAGTTCTGGGGGACTATAATTTTTCTGATATCTGCTGGGAAACTAGGTCTGCTAAGGATAGGCTCTCCAATAAATTCTTGATATGCCCTGCAGATAATTTCCTCTTTCAAAAGGTGGAGGAAGGGACAAGGGGATCAGCAATCCTGGACTTGATCCTAACCAACAGGGAAGAGTTGGTCACTGGAATCAAAGCAGTTGGCAGTGGAGTGGGGAATGACCATCCAATACCAGAATTCATGATTGTGGGACAGGACAAAGGAGACTATAGTCAAATAACAACCTTGTGTTTCAGGAAAGCTGATCAAGCTTAGGGAACTACAGGGCAGAATCTCACAGCTGAGGATGCTAAATGATAAAAGGCAAATTGCATGAGTGGGATTTCATGAAGAAGGAACTCTGAAAGCACAATCCCAAACAATTCCATAGAAGAAAAACAGGAAAGCTCTATGAAAGCCAATGTGGCTACAGAGTAAACTCAAGGAGGAAGTGATAAGAAAAAAGAGCGTGTATAAAGAATGGAAGGAAGGACCAATCACCAAGAAAGAATACAAATATGTAGTCAAATCTTGCAGGAATAAATTAAAAAATTTAAAGCTCAAAATGAGCTGAGACTGGCTAGGCAAGCCATGAGCAGCAAAAAGGGTTTTCTCAGTTAAGCTGAAAGCAACAAAATGACAAAGGAAATGGTGGGACTGCTGTTCAGCAAGGATGGTAAAATGCTAACAAATCACTTTTTCTCCAAAAAGAGGACTGTGTGCTTCCATGCATCAGCAGAGATCTTGGCAAGGAATCTGGGTTGCAAATCAAGATTGATAAGGAGTTAGTCAGGAATCGCCTAGTTAAACTGAATCAGTTCAAATCTGCAGCCCAGATGAACTGCATCCCAAAGTACTGGAAGAACTTGCTGGCATACTTGCAGAATCACTTGCCATTGTTTTTTTTAAGAAATCTTGGAAAATGAGTGAAGTGCCAGAGGACCGGAGGGGAAAAAAAGATCCAGGAAACTACAGGACAATCAGTCTGACTAGGAAAAATAATAGAATGGATTATACAGTAGTCTATTTGCAAGTATCTTGATCACAGTGCAATGATTAGTAGGAGATTAAGAAGAGACAAAGTGGACCAGATCAAATGCATTTCTACTCTGGCATTTTGTTCTCACAGTGGCCAACTGGATGCCTTAAGGAAATGGACAAGGAAGGCAAGAGCAGAACAGTTATCAGTAACTGTTACATAATATAACCAATACAATGAGTAGTTATGGGTAAGCTCATCCTACATGAATGCATCATTTTCCCTTTGAAAACTATGCTGGCAACTATCACGATATTCAAGAGCAGCAAGCTCCACAGTTTATACACAGTGTCAAGAGGAATTACTTCCTTTATCTGTCCTGAATCTCCATGCAGTTTATTGGATGATCCCTTGTTCTAATATTATAAGGGAGACAAATAATCCACATCCACTCTTGGCACCATAAACAATTGTATCACCTTGTCTTTATTTGTCTATTTTTTTTTTCTTTTAAAGGCTAAAAAGCCCCAGAAGCTATCACCACTATTTATAGAGAATTTACTGTGATGCACTGATAATTTTTCTGCACTTTTTTCAGCTCTACAATATCCTTTTGAGATATGCTGAGCACAATTGTATAAAACATTGCAGGTGTTATCACACTGTGGATATACCTGGGCATAACATCCAGGCAGGATATCTACGAAAAAATCCACATAATCCACCTGTTAGAAGGTCTCAAGACCCACCCAAGAAAAGGAATAATATGTTGACAAGCATGTAAGGAGGAAGGGCCAGGATGCCCAATAACTGTGGGCAGCTGCTAAAAGCAGCCTCAGTAGCCACATCTACTTACAGCAGCCCGTAGAGGTTCAGTCTTTAGGATATTAGGATATTTTAAACATTATTATAGAAAGTGAAGACAAAGTATCAAAATGAACCTTATCAATTGTCATTTGGATGAACGAATGTTCAGTCTACAAATATACCACTGACATACTTTTAAACTGGAAGAATCAGAACACATTTTCCATGATATAAGTGCCAATAGAAAGCCATTCACCTGAATATGTAAAGACTGGCCTTATGAAGTGTTTATTTGGGGGGAGGGACTTACTCTGGCAGCAGAAGCAAAGGAATCAGGGCCATGAGCTACATTTCTTATGCCATCAGTTCCAAAAAGTGCTCTAATGCTGTTTGGAGATTCACTTCGGGCCACCACAGAGTTTGCAGGTCCCAGTAAATTTTTCCATCTAGATATTGCATCATCTCCCAGGATCTCTAAAGCAACAACAGGGCCACTTGTAAGAAATTCAAGAAGTTCACTGCAGGGAAAAATGAGACTAGTCAGAATTCAGAGATAGGGCAAAACTCTGACAGAAACCTACTCCTCTTAATACAAGAAAGTGAAAAATCCCAAATACAGAGAATGTACAGTTAGCAATTATATTTTCTAGATAAAAATATTGCACTCAACCATTATTTTACATGGGGAGTGGTGGTCCCAAAATGTCTAGACTGCTCATTCTCTTCCTTGGAAGCAACAAAATCTGAAGGCATTTCAATTTCATTTTTTTAAAAACAATCTGTTTGCAAAACAAGCTGAAATCGGATTCATTAGTTACCCAAGACTCTTATCTTACTATTATTTCATTGCAAATTAAATAAAAATAACAGCCTCCCAGTTCATTATCACTGAGCAATCTATCCAGCAACTTTCCCCCCATGTAAGTCTCCTTATATTGCTACTGTCCACATGTGGGCAACCATCATCTATCACAGACTTCAAAGAGTACAAATTAAAATTAAATAAAAAGATCAAAACCCACATACAACCATATGTTCATAGGACTGTAAGAGAAGACCAGTTCTGGGCAGTCTGCTGCTACTACCATCAGCAGTAGATACACAACTAAGAGACAGAAAATCAGGCCTCTAGACAGCTTCATATGTTACTCTTGTAACAAGGGAGCATCTGTATATTTGAACTGGATCTTCCACTTTACATTTTGATGTAGAGAGTAAAGCGAGTGGGAAAGCTTTTTTTTTTTTTTGGACCACAATTTCCAGAATTGGCCAACCAGCATGCTCATGACTTCTAGCATTATCTTTAACTAGTGATTCCAGGGATTCCCTCTTCTCCCTCTCACATTGCCAGGAGCAAATTGATTTTTCCGAATTGATTTTTCCTGATTATTTTTTTTACTAACCTGTATATGTGCATCGTTTAAAATTGTTGTAAACTGTTTTAACCAGTTTTAAACTGTCTTATTTTAATTTGCCAAACTATTTAATACACTTTTAAAATGGTTAAACTGATTTTATTGTGTACTATATCCTAAGTTCCCATAATATAGAGTGGGATGCAAATATTTAAATTCAAATAAATAAATACACTTGCTTAAAGCCTCCACTGGTATGAACAGAGGATTCTAAAAATCTAACTGTATTGTGGGGTACAGCTATTTTCAGGGGATGTGCTGTTTAGAAGGGAAAAGCTAAGCTTCCTCTCCATAACAAGGTAAACTTCACTGAACTCCCCTCTTCCAGTGCAGTCAGTGGTAGCTTTTTAAAAGCTGACTGCAGTGTAAAAGAAGCAATGTATGAGTATACATGAGTGTGTATAAACAAATGCAGGCTGGACAGATATGTCAGGCTTACGTAGCAGAAATAAGGTGTTCCCGCCTACTTTGGGGTATGGCTTCTCTCACTACTGGCAAGTGCTGCCTGACATGCTTAGCTGAAATCAGTTTGATCTTTGAGCCCTGCTCTACCACTGGAAGCTAGGAAAGATATAAGCAGCTGGAGAAGTCTGCAGAACATCCCCATCTTGTGTTTTCTCCTGGTCTTCTGGATTATCCTTTTCTGCAATAGCATCAATATTTAGGTCTTCCTAAAAGTACAATATTATTCTGGTAGTGACCACAAAGGAAACTTCCCTGTACCAGGTCAAACTATTTTCTATATCAGGTGTGGAAAACCTGTACCCCTCCTTATATTGCTGCACTGCCATTCCCTCAAAACCTCCCCCTACTGCTCAAGATGAACTGGGCTGATGGAGTCCAAAAACAGCTGGTCCTCAAAGCAGTTATATTTCACTTCACCTACAACCCAGTCTTTTTCACTAGAGGTGGCAGAGATTGATTCTGTGACCTTCTACATCCAAAGCAGTCAATCTACTTAATACAGGGCAGGGTACAAATACTTTAATATCCATCCATCCATCTATGACTTATTATCTCTTCCTATTTGCCTAATTGTTAGAGAACAACATCAACTGCTAAATAATTTACTGATATTGAAGAAATTTACATGCAGCCTTCATAGCAGATTTATATATTATTTACATGCAGTCTTACACAGCAGCTTACAAGGTCATTAGAAACATAAAAGGCATTTGAAAATACATATAAAACAATCCTGTTCTGAACTAAAACAGCAGAAGTTTAAGACCCTGCATCCAATGCCTCAAGAACACACAGATTTAACCACAAGTTTTAAAGATCTTTTTAAAAGCCAGTATCGGTGGGAATATGCCTACCTCTTTTGGGAGAAAGTTCAAAAGATGTGGGGTGTCACTGAAAGGCACTATCTCTAGTATCTGCAGTCAGATAGACCCACATGGAGATGTTATGACATATCTGAAGCTCATCTTAGGGCCTGGGAACATTCATATTGATACAGGCAATCTTTTAAACAACCTACCCCCAAATGGTTCAAGGCTTTAAAAATCAAATTAGCAAGTATCCACTTGATGATGCTTCTGAGAATCACAATACTGCTCTTGCTGATGTCATATATCAATATAAGGTCAGTGTGTGGCAGTTCTTATTCCTTCTTGCTTACCTTAGAATGATGAAGTAAGCCAATCCTACAAGCCCCCTTAGCCACTTCTACATCTATCAAAATGCATCCAGTGTGCAACTATCCCATAATCAATACAGCAAAAATCAAAATCAATCAATTAATGCTTATTATTTCAATAAATTCAATAACTTTATATACTTAAATGTACACCTACTTGTAATAAGGCTTTGCTTGATGGTCTGCATGGAAATCGACTGCTTCTCCCCTACAAAAGATTTATTTATAGAAATTTCTTCATGCATTCTTCTGTGAAAAAATTATTACATAATGATTTTCAATCCAAAGAACCACAAGTGGATTTCTGCTTGTGCCACAGCATTCCCCTGCACAAGCTCACAGGAATCTGTTTTATACCACCTCACACAATTTGTCTGTCTTTCTTGGTGCTGTCTGGCTATCAGAGGCTCAACAAGGTTTCAAACAAGAGCTTTTTCAGCTCTACCTGGAGATATTAGGGTGAACCTAGGGCCTTCTACATGCCAAGCAGGTACTCTATTAGCTCTTTCCATTGTAACCTACTGTGCTCCCATCAAATGACAGGGGACCTTCTACAAGAGTGTGTAGTTCAGCCTGTGTACTTCAGCTAGGCTGGGATAAAATCAATCCCCCAGCCTTCCTTGGGCAGCGTGTCATGTCCTTCTGTCATGCAAGGAATTCTTTGGATCCACAGCAACATGTTGTAAATCCGAGAATTTACCAGAAGATGCATGTAGCTGCAGATATGGCTGGTTCTTTCAGATCAAATTGTGACTTCGAGCCTGCCTTTCTTCTGACATTTCCATAAATTCCTTGTCTCTATATAGTCTCACCCTGTTTCCCCATTTCTATTCCTATCTTCCCTTTCCCTATACCTTCTGAAAGAGAACCTCTTTCAGCCTTTTTCTTCATCCCCCATTTTTTTTACTGCCTCACTCCCTTGAATCTTCTGCCTGTCAGGCCTCTGTATAGAACAAGAACTATTTTGTATCTAACAGCCAGTGTGGGAGACATGTTAGAGTGCAGACAGGAAACTGGGAGATTTGGATTCAATTGTCCACTGATCTACTGAACTCACTGAGTCACATGCTCTTAGCCTGAATTACCTCACAGGGTTGTTATTTTGAGGATAAAGTGGGAATAGGGGAAAGCTACATACAGCACTTTGAGCTCCTAAGTGGAAATCTGGGGTGTAAATAGAAATACACACACACACACACACACAAAATATATGGCCAGTTCTGAACATCTATGAAGAACCAGTGCGTTGTTGTGGTTTGAGTGTTGAACTGGGATTCTAGGAGACCAGGGTCTGAATGCCTGCTCATCCAGGAAAACCCACTGTATGACCTTGGTTTAGCCACACTAAGCCTCAGAGAAAGGCAATGGCAAACCTCATCTGAATAAATTTTCCTCCCAAAATCCTATGATAGGATCAACGTAAGTCAAAGTCAACTTGAAGGCACGTAACAACAAATCAAATTTTTTTGGGGAAATATACAGAAATGTATAGAAATGTATATATAGAAATGTATCAAAATACATGCTATTTGTAAGTTGTTCGCCGCCTCAATCCATATGGAGAGGCGGGAAATAAATAAATAAATTATAATAATAAAATAACAGTGGGAGAAGACTATTGCCCTCCTACTCTGCCTATGGGATTTTCAGACATCTGATTGGTCACTCTAGGAAACAGATGCTGGACTAAGCGGAACTCTGCAGGGTTCTTTCTAAGTTGGGAAATGCTGATGATTTCATATTCATGCTTTAATGAGGACTGGAGAAAAGCACAAGACCAGAGAAAGAGACCTAGGTTGGCAGTAGCCAGCCATTTAAGGTAAGTATAGTTCCTCCAAAGGATAAAGATTTTCCTTTGTGAACAAGTGAAAAGGAGTTTCTAGTGTAACATGAATCTGCATATATCTCCACTACTGGAGCCTTACCTTGTAAGTTGCATCATTTTGGCCTTAGTTATTGTAAAACCAGAATTAATAATCATATCAATGACTTCACCAAGTTTGAGTGCTGTATCAGGTTTTAATAAAGCCAAAGTTCTAAGGAAGGGGAAAAAAACAGAATAGAAAAAGGCATCAAAATATGACTTAATAGATCTCTTCTCTTACAGAAGCTGCTATATTGCCATACCAATTAAGCCCTTTGTGTGGAAGTAATTTCACCTAAGATCTAGGTAACATACGTGGAAGCAGCAACAAAAGTTGCATGAAAGGCAACAGGAAGGGAGGCTATTTGTGTGGTGGTTGCTTCCCTTTTGCTTTACCCTCTACAAATCCCCATTAATAATAAAATAACAATAATAAAATTTATTTATATCCCACCTCTCCTGACGGATCGAGGCGGTACTACAACAGTATATCAAATACATATAGTTGACCCCCATATTCACTGGGGTTAGGGGCACAGGACCCCTTCAAAAGTGGACAAAACATAAATATCAAAATGTTTGTGTGTCTGTGGGAAGGAGGCCAAGGTGTGGTTGGGAGAATGGGCACCCAGGGTCCAAATCAGCTCAGGGAAAGAAGAGGGAAAGGGGGTGGGTTGGCATGGTGGCCCTATACTTCCTCTGTGTTGCCCATCTCCTTCCTTGGGTGGGTGGGAAGCAATGGAAACGGGTTTGTGGTGCTGAGAAATTGGGCTCTGAGCCATCCTTAACTGGCCAGGCAACAGCTGGTGGAGGAAGAAGAGAACTAGGGGCAGGTTTTTAAAAGACTGAACAGCTTGATTAGAGCCACTGAGACAGAAGTTTCCCCTGGAAAAGAAGCACTTGAGGTAGAGGGGCCAGGAGTTGGAAAAACTTACAAATAATCAAATCCACGAAAATGAAACCTGCAAATGCAGAAGGATGACTGTACACAGGTTTGAGAGGGAAGGAAATGGCCATGCTGCTGAAAAAATGAGAATTGCTTTTGTTGTGCAATTTTATTACGATTGTATTGCAGAAAGAGATGGGTTGTGGCTAAAAAGATGTTATGCCAAATTAGAGAAGTAGAACTGAGCTGGAACAGCAATGTCATTCATTTTTCCTATTCTCACACTGGGGTGGAGAAGTATTTTTATTGAGCAATACTGACTTCCAGTAACCATATAATGCAATGCAGCTTTAAACTTCTTTTCATTGTGACCCCATCCCACCCACTTCAGGGCTAACACTGGGTGTCCTCAAAGTGTAACTGAAACTGGGAGTGGGAAGTGTTGCTATAATGTTTATCTCAATAGTAAGCTGGCAAAAGGAGAGCATGGGCACTATACTTTCATTGGCGTGTCAGAGGTGTAGCTGGGGGGGGGGCAGGAAATAAGGGCGTTGCTGCCCCAAATAACAACTCTGCCCTCCCCAGGAAATTTTCTTCAGTTCCCAAATTTCTAGCATTGCAGTAACTTAAAACTTCATTTGAGCATTTAGATATATAGTTTAGATATCTGAATAAAAGTTACCAAGGGAATGAAAACATAGCAAAATATAAGAGTTTTCAATGTGAATGATTTTCAATGTCTCACTCTGTGCAATGCTAGACATTTGAGGATTGAAGAATAAATTCATTTGGTGAGGACAGAATTCTTACAGGAAGGTACAGCCCTCATTTTGCCCCTCCACAGCTACACCCTTGGGCTGTGTATTGTTGCAAAGAGTAGAAATAAAAGACGAAAGGAAAGGATTAAATGTCTCCAGTGAACAACCAATTACTATGGGAAGGTGGTAGTGAGTGAACAAGCTGTTCCTTTTGCCCTCTTGAGTTCCCTTTTTCTGAAGCAACCACCTGAGTCAGGCATTGTGGATAGCAGCAGTATGAAAGAATACAATTGTTTTATCAGCTGCATGTATAAGTTTTTCTTCAGTGACTTGCCAGAGAGCAGGCTCAGGTAGAAATGGGTTTTGGGGAAAGTGGGATGGGTAAATGTTGATATTATCTAGATTCTTGGAGAAGGACATGTGAGCTTACTGGAGAGATAGGAAAGGCAGCCATGTTCTCGGCTTCAGATGAGGTTCAAGCATGATTCATCTGAACTGTGTCTGAATGTTCAGTGCTTGTTCCCTCTCTTCCTTTTTCCATAAAGGAGCAGGAAGAAAGTATTTTCGCAAATCTCCTGAATACTAAGATATATCCCTCTTGTTTTCATTTACAGACATTTTGGCCACACCTGACCCAAGTTCAGTATTAAGACTGATGTTGCTTATACTTAGAATCTGCATGGTCCAGCAGATCCTGTAGCATCTCTAGGCATGAAAGCAACTATAAGAATCTAAAGGGCTATTTTGCATGCTGTGGATGCCATCTTGATGCCTGTGTCAGTTTAGTTCTAGTTATCACATATGATGAGTCAATACGTATGCAATATCCCACTCAAATAAGTACAGGTTCATGACTTCAGAAGACAGCATTTTGTTGCACTCTACTGAAACTGTTGCTGGACCTATGCAAGTCCCCAAACATGGAAATCCAGATTCTGCCACAGAAAAGATACTGTTTCTTCCTTGCAATATGCTTTTAGACAATGCTGAAAAAATTTGGCTGCAATTTCACAACACAGTACTGCTTCCAAAGGGATATGTATAGGTCTGCCACAAATTCAAAGTATCTTTTATTTCAAGGTAGAAGATGGCATAAATGCAGGCAAGCTACCAGATGATAACCATAAGACTCATAAATGTTAGGAGTTTGCCACTAATAATTCAGTGGGTAAGAGGTAGAAAAACTGGCCTAATCTGTTGGACTGCAATTCTTGCAATCCCACACTACTGTCTATACTGATTAGGGAGTAACGGTCGAACAATATCTGGAAGGCCACAGTTGCTTCCCTCTGTTTTATATCCTAAAAAGGTCTGGTTTGGTGAGTTCACAATACTGACAAAAGCCAACCACCTGCAATTCTTCCTGCCCACTCCCTGTGGAGCGAAAAGCCAGAAAAGTGGCTGGTAATCACCCACTACTAAAGCTTAGAAAAGAATGTCTGGTCCTTTATGTGTACTCTAATTGTAAACTGGTTTGAAAGCCAACCTTGGCTGAAAGCAGGACATGAACATAAAAACAACCAAAACGTCCAAAATCCCCTTTTCATTCTTCACTGACTCCATTTTTACCTGAGACTAATCTGCCCTTCACTGTACTCTTTTTAAAAATCCATCATGGAAAAATGGTACATTGTCTTATGTAATGAAATACAGAGATTCTCTCTCTCTGATGGAAGATAAACACTGTCCATCAGTATCAACAGTTTACCTTAGTTTATGCATTTGAAAATGAAAATATCAGAGTTTCAAAAATTATACTCTGTCACCCAGAACTGGAAGGTAACTCTTTTCTAATGAGTTACTTTTACAACTACAGTCGTTCCTCCACATTCGCAGGTTCGACTCTCACAAATTTGATTATTCACAAAGCACCTGTCCCTCCACTCGATTCTTCTCCTTCCATTACCTTGCGCTTTGCCAGAGGGGAGAAAGAAGGCAAGTGTGCTGAGGCAAAAGGTAAAGTAATGGAGGGAGGTGCCTGTGTGCACTGTCCTTCACCCCTCTGGAGCTCTCCCCTCCCATTCCTTTGCTTCTGCCCCAATGCTGAGAACTCGCAGCAAGGCAAAAGGTCAGGCAATGGAGGGAAGAATGCACACATGCTTTCCTTCACCCCTCTGGAGCTCTCCCCTCCCATTCCTTTGCTTCTGCCCCAATGCTGAGAACTCGCAGCAAGGCAAAAGGTCAGGCAATGGAGGGAAGAATGCACACATGCTTTCCTTCACCCATCTGGAGTTCTCCCACCCCATTCCTTTGCCTCTGCCCCAGTGCTGAGAATTCATACAGAGGCAAAAGGTAAGGCAATGGGTGGGGGAGGTGCACACATGTGCCTTCCTTATGCCCTCCAGGGCTCTCTCCTCTAATTCCTTTGTTATCTGCTTTGGTTTTGAGAACTCAAGCAGAGGCAAAAAGTAAGACAATGGCGGAGTAGATGCGTTTGTGCATACCGTATGCACTCCAGAGCTCTCCCCTCCCATTCCTTTGCCCCAGCGCTGAGAACTCATGTGAAGGCAAAAGGTAAGGAAATGGGGGAAAGGTGTACACATGCTCGCTTTCCTTACACTCTCCAGAGCTCTCCCCTCCCATTTCTTTGCCCCAGAACCAAGAACTCATGTGGAGACAAAAAGTAAGGCAATGGGGCAGAAGACGCATGCGTGTGCTTTCCTTATGCCCTCTAGAGCTCTCTCTTTCCATTCCTTTGCTTCTGCCACAGTGCTGAGAACTTGCGCAGAGGCAAAAGGTAAGGAATGGAGGAGGGAACGCATGTGCGCGCGGTTTTCTTGTGCCCTCTGGAGCTCTCCCATCCCATTCCTTTGCCTCTGCCCCAGAAGGAAATGGGAGAAGAATCACAGGAGGGAGT
Organism: Ctenosaura bakeri; assembly: GCA_948474755.1. Taxonomy (NCBI): domain Eukaryota; kingdom Metazoa; phylum Chordata; class Lepidosauria; order Squamata; family Iguanidae; genus Ctenosaura; species Ctenosaura bakeri. The sequence continues at coordinate 102,623 of CAOLHI010003399.1, forward strand.
TATTCACAATTTTTCCACTTTCATGAAGGTTCGGCATTCCAAATCCTCACAAATGTCAAGGAGCAACTATAGTTTTTTGGGGGAGTAACCAACTAGAACACAGTTATTTTTACCTGTAAGAGCCATGTCTGTAATTAACTATTTTTCAGTGGAAAAGAATGTGCTATCTGCCTGTTACTCATCACTACGTATTCCAACTCAGTCTGGGAGTTTTAGGAGTAAAGGCCACAAGAAAGGATTGCTATGTAATGTATTTTACATTCTTCTCAAAATATACAAGATGCAGTGTCTCAGTTGGCTACTTAGGGGAACCAGAGTGCATTTTCTTCTATTTTCCAATGGTATAATAGGAACAGTAACTTATTAGTAATGAGGTACTTGGCAAGTTACGTTCCTGGGCCACAATAACAATAACAAGCTGTTGAGAGATTAGAGTAATAAGTACACTGTCTAGTTCTTTTTATAAAAATACTCCAACCTTGGTTCTCACCTTTCTTTGGAACTCCCTAACATGCGTGCAGTGTACTGATCCGCATAGTCAACCAAATTGAGATGGCGGGAGAAGATTGTGATTTTGTTTCCCACAAACAGATCTTTAAAGTGCAGATCTTCATATTTGGTGCGATTGAGAAATCTGCAGTGGTTCTTCATGTCATACTGAAGAGTAAAGAAAGAGAGTCACTTTCACTTTTATGCAGAGCTCTAAGATCTATCTTTTAAACAATATAAAATTACAAATATATCCAGTCAAATTTTAGGACACTGAATGTGCATCCTACCCTACCCATTAACATGGAGAGAGGAGTGACAGATACATGCTTGTGGCAAAAAACTGAAAGCAAATTTTCTATTTTCTCCCTGCAGTCATGCACAAAACAAACATATGTTGCTGTTTTTAAAAGCAATGATTCTAAGCATTCAGTTTATGCTTCTGGATTTCAACAATAAGCAATACTCCAGACTCTGCATTTCTCAAGACGGTCTATGAGAAACCTATACCAAATGGCTTGGAGCACAGAACAAACAGAGGCTCCATCCGTCATGAGCTGAATTAATTGATCTATTTTAATTGTGCTTTATGAGACAAGCAAAACAAATTCATAGTTAACAGTTACTTTCTTTTAAAAAACAATTCTTGACAGCATATCTATTAGAAAATGTAAATCTGATTACTTGCAGCTCTTAAAAGAATTACCTCTAAACTGAGTCATTCTTTTTCTAAGCAGGCCAACCAACCAAATGGTAAGCAAATATGCATTTACATATTTATTAAGTGGCACTGCATGTTTTTGCTATCTTCATATAAAACACTTCATAGTCCTGTTTTACATTTTTTCCCCCAGTAAGCCAGTAGCTTCCTAGAAAATAAGACAACTCATAGTGAGTGGCTTGCAGATTGGCACCAGACCTCTTACTCTTCAGATTTTTCAATAAATTTTAGAAAGAAAGTACATTCAAATTCAAATTTAATTAGCTCGAATGTAATGTAAGTGTACAACCTCATAGGGTGGTTGTAAAGAGGGGAGAGCCATGTAAGCTGCCTTACACTCACTGAAAGAAAAGGATAGGATTTAAGTGAAAATCCCTCTCCATCCTCTTCCTTGTCTAACAAGTCTTGATTAGTTACTACATCTTCTTCTTGAAGCTGCTCAATACAATTCCAGCAGAGGAGTTGAAAATCTGTATAAAATCTCACTACAGGAGTGTATTATGCTGATTACTTTGAAAGAGGCACTGATAACAATGCTTCCTTAAGACACCCACATTGGACTTTGAAACAGTGGGTAATTGCCAATCAGTTTCAAATACAGATATACTTCAGTTAACAAAGTAGCTGTGTGCATGGGCATTACTTCTTTAACAGAAAATTTGCTATCAGAGACAAATGAAGATAGGTTCCTGAACTACAAAAAAAGAAGTGCAGATCGACGTGTTTGTGCACTTCAACAGATTTAAGCAAATAATGAATCAACCAGGTCAGGCGAGTCTTGCATAAGTAAACAAAAAAATGTTCTAGAAACCACTTGAAACCTTCTTCCAAAATGCAACCAGGGGTGACGTTTATTTTCATCCCCCAACACACTCATCTTATGATTTTCCTTTTGGTGGCTAAATGTTGGTATTCTCCCCTTTTCTTTCTGTTTTGCTGTTCACAGATGCTCAGTAAGGAATTCAGGCAGAATCCGTTTACATTCCTTGTTGTACGCAGGCAACCACGGCTACAGTAAGAGTGGCTAGAGTAGAATGCCACTTTTTCCCAGTTCAAGGTTTGCATATTGCATAGCTTACTACAGACATACTGCTGCAGTGTCACACAAAACATCTGTGTTTCTCCAGCCCTCCTTCACCAACACCCCAATCCCAATGCTGCTAAACAACCCAGGTGGACAGAGGACAAGAAGGAAAAGCAGGACTGAGTGGGAGTAAAAAGACTGTGTAAAAAGAAGCTTTACTGTTAGAGGCTTGTATGTCTCTATCCCTTTTATGTGACAAGATGAAAGAGAGATTTTATATTATGTTGTATACCACCCAGACTCCTTTGGGGGGAGGAGGTGGAAGAGGAGGAGGATGGTGGTGATGGCCCATCTTATGTCACTAAAGACTCCAATCTGGAAACAGACAATCGCCTGCCAATATTACCTTAATTCATTTTTTTAGGGACAGTAGCCCCATAATGGATATCTTTTAACACATACCAAGGTACCATGTCCATAGCTGTATAAGAAACAGCCTGGATCAGGGCAAAAGTATACGTCACTGCCCATGTCAAATGGGACCTTTACCAGGGTGAGAGTCTTTAGACAAAAAGTTATTGTTTTACCAAAGGATCATACAAACCATTTGTAGTGCTTCCACTATTTTATGCAACTAGATCTCAGATTGGTTGTTCAAAAATAAATCTAATGTGTTGAAACAGGCCCACATATAGACAAGTACGCAAGACTGCATCCTTAAGCCATCACACACTTCAGCCAGATATAACTACTGATACAATAGGAACATCTGCACTTTATCTGACAATTTTTTAGCTTTGGGAGTTCTTCAAAGCCTCTGAAGACAATTTTTTCTTTTTTGTTTTCAATTTCTTATCCAAAGCTGCAGAAGTTTCTCATGACAGAGTACCCTGGTAGATCTCCAATTCAATTCAATATAGTTGAAATGAGTAAGTACCTCCAAGAGTCACCTCAAACTGCAGTGAATCAAAGTGAGAGAAAGGGAACCTAAATTCTTGAACACCAAGTAAATCCTATCAATCTTGAGCACGAAATTCCTTATTAGCACAGCCTTTCTTGTATTCAGTATTTGATACCTGAAAGTTTTCTACTTTAGGAAAACAACTATTCTGTTTAGCTTTGCCAAGTGATCTTCACAATACTCCCCAATCACTTCCTAATTTAGTTTAAAAGTAACTGACACCATTCTGATCCCTACAACAAATGTTCCCATTTCTTTTCAGTCCTTACCAACATGTGTAAGGTTTTTGAAAATAACTCCACATTAGATTTTATGAGCTTTGTTCAATTTGAGTTATTTATAAATCAAAATAAAAACAGACAGGTGTATCAAAAAGTCGGTAAACAACAGTAAAATCAACATCCTATTTGGTAAATACAGGTTAAAGATTTATTCTCTTCCCTTCATTAGCCTGTCTTGGAACCAAAACCCCTGAAGCACATGCAAGTGCTTCTGCAAGTGCACAGGAATGTGTCTTTTTTTCTTCTTGGATTATAGCTCCTCCAACTGCATCTAAAGCAGAGTTCAGAATCATTCATTTTTGAACTTCAGGTGCCCACTGTGGCTGGGGGATTCTAGGAGATATGGTCTGAAAAAATAAAGTTTTCAAGCTCTTATCTGAAGTGCCTCTCAGTCTCAAGCTGCTATTTCAGCTTGTCTGCTGTGGAAAGGAGAGCCTCCAAAGTCTGAAGCTGGGCATATGTAGCTTCATATATGACCCTTTGAATCTGAGATACAATGTGCAAACCACAAAGCATCAAAATTGGCATTCTGAGAAACAAGTCAGGATTCTTTAATGTTACTATGAATTGTTTTTTGTTTTGACACAAAGGTAATAAAGGATGAGCTGCTCTCATCTTTTCTTTTAATCTTCTTCAGAAACTTAGTAAAGATAGATGCTATCATGCTAGTCTCATCAAATGAAGCATACAGTGGGCCCTTGGTACCCACTCAGGTTTGATTCCAGGACCCGTAGTGGATACCAAAATCCATGGATGCTCAAGTCCCATTATACACAATGGTATAGTAAAATGGTGTCCCTTATATAAAATGGTGAACAACTTAAGTTAGCACTGGAGAGAGCCTGAGGATCTGTGAAATGGTAGGAAGCAACAGTCGGGTATACGCTTACACATCAGCGTAGTGCTCAGTTTACGACAAAATCAAAGTTTGCTTTTTGGATTTTTTTTAACATTTTTGAACCATGATTTGTTAAATCTGTGGATGCAGAACCCATGGATATGGAAGACTGGCTGTACTAGATAAGTAAGCACCATGCATTCCCAATCCATCTTCCTTTTCCAAAGGGGTAAAACTGAGTTCCAGTATTAATATCGTAATAAAATATATGTTACATACACCTCTCTCTCTCTTTCTCTCTCTGAGACAGAACTTTTCAGTCCAATCACTGGTGGTTTTAATCTGCTATTTTCCCTTAGCAACAACCATCAGATACTAATGATTTTTTCCAAGTCAGAGGTAGGGAATGTTCCTGGGTTCTCCTTGCTAATCTAGGCAGTGGGCAGGAAGTCCTCTTTCAGAAACTGTGTTTTGAATAATCTAGGCGGGTTGTTAAATGTGGAAACAAAATTGTTATCTATCTTTTTGAGGCATTCTTTTTGCAAAATAAAGATTATCGTGCAGAAGAAGCAGAAAAAAGTAATATGAGCATTTTAGTCTTCAATACTTTCTGTCCCCATGATAAGAAGTCATCCTTCCAACAGATGACACCTGGGAACAGCAGCAAGATCAATGATACTTAACGGTAGTACAGGCCTTCATAGCTGGTGTACATCCAGTGAGTTGGACAGCCTCATACAGGACTGCTCAATCAATCCTGGTTTGATGGCACCCTTCATTCTTTCAAATCTACCACTACCATAGCTTTCTTTCATAGCATCAACATCACAAGGCCCAAGAAAAGTTCTTGCACTTAATTTTCCCAGCCACAGTTATTCTCACCACAAAAAGAATATCTAGATTCTAACATAGATCTGTGGAACAGATCATGCCCTATTTTTTTCTCTCCAGGATTATGTAACACTAAAAAAGAAAATCACCTTCTCCACCCCCCTTCTCTAAACCCATAATGCCAAAGATCACTTATTTTTGTCTGCAAGCAACACCATTTGTAAGTAATCCCATAGCAGTAAAAAAGTCTTACCATCTCCACTGATCCATCTTTTGGGTAATACAACAACTCATAGCGTCGGAAAAGCGAAGCATTTGGATCATACCACTCTGCAATGAAAGCAAATCTTTCATCTTGGCTCTAGGGGAAAAATAGGAAAAGGAATGTAGGAGTTTTTGTGAAAATCTCATACACAAGTTATTAGCTTCACTGCATTCAAATGAAACGCTGATGCACAAGTAAATACCTGAGCACAGTATTCAGCAGCAAAGTACTTGTCCCTTTAGAATAACAGCATCATTCGCTCAGTAAGATTTTTTAAAAGGAAGCATCCTAACATCTTAAACTGAACATTGAAGCAGACAGTATTAGTTATCAATGTCATATACAGAGTAATAAACTTGATTCCGTTCCACAGTAAAAACTGAAGTTGAAGTGCTATTAAATACCTAGGGAGTCTTAGTGGACAAAAAGGAATAAAGATATGTTTTATATTTGTAGACTAATTCACAGAAAATTACACAAGGTAATTAAACACTGTTTTCCGAAGAAAAACAAGAGCTTATAAAAGTTCATAACTGGTCCCGGGCTGTCCTAAAGAGACAAGCAACAAAAAACTATGGACAGACCATGTTTTTGTGATCTGTCTCACAGTGCTCTGCCCCTACAGAACAGGTAACTTGGTGCTTAGTGTACAAGTGTATTTTGGGGCAATGAGGCAAATAAAATATTCCTTATGGCTAGTAACATTTGTTTAATATTTTTGATTCTGAAAGGGGGCACTTCTGGAGAGTTCTCTTTTCTAAACATTGTAGCTGGTTAAGCTTGGCCACTGCTGTATTCTTCTTTGGAAAGCAGAAACCCTTTGTATTGTCGAAGTTCAAGATGAGAATCTGATTCACATTTTACTTTAGTCAGGCTAACTGGCCTTAGGCAAACCCATCTGGGAGAACGGTAGGATATAAATTAAATAAATCAATAAACCACACTTCTCACCATCAAGCTACAACATGGAGATACTACTACTGATTACATTACAAGATGCTGGTAAGGATTACTGAGAGTATACATGAAGGTTTTCGATACCTGAAAAGAGTTATAAAAATGCAAAATACTACTATGGTTAGTGTAATATTGTAAATAATCCCATAAAACTTACTGCCTTCCCCAAAAAAGCTGCCTCCTCCATCTGCCAGTTTGCAGTGTTTCTCCACAAACTGTGAAGGAGGAGATTTTCCTGCACAGCTTGCAAAGTAGGAATGATCTATGTCTTCTCTACTAACCCACTCTCATGCCTGCATGGACTCCTGATTACTAGTTTTATTAGATATAAGACTGTTTTCAGCTTTAAAAATACCTTTAAAATCGTCCAACCCTCCTACTCCAGTGGCACCACCTTTGCCCACCAAAATTTGACTAGTAAGGCCTTTCAACTCCAGCTCCTCATCTTCTCATGATTCACATTAAGTGTCGGGGGCTCTGGCCTGGCTGGCCCCCCCGGCGGCTTGGAGGCCGCCACGGATGCGGCCTCCGGAATGGAAGAGGACCTGGACGACTCCCGGGACGCCACGGAGGCCTCCGCCGGGGAGGGCTGCCCGGACGCCGCGGAGGCCCCCGCTGCCAAGGAAGACGCCGCAGAAGCCATTGCCGCCGAATGAGAGCGCCCGGACGCCACGGAGGCCGCCGCTGCCAAGGAGAACGCCCGAGCAGCCTGCCGGGGTGGGCGGGACCCAGGCTCAATCCTGGGGCACCGACCAAACCCGCGGCCCCGATCCAGAGGAGGCGGCCGCCCCTCCTCCCACGTTCCAGCAGCGGCAGCGGGCCAAGGAGGCCGCCCGCCGCTCCCAGTGGCTGCTGGAGCGACGGCTGCAGGCTGAGGGCTCTCAGCTAGCCGATGGCTCGCAGCTGTGAGCCTGGCTGAGGGCTTGCAGCTGCGAGCCAGCTGTCAGATTGGCTGCCGCCGACCCTGGAGGCCTACTTAAGGCCAGTGTGAGGCAGAGGAAGGCATGGAGCAACAACCTTTGGCCCTCTGTGAGCCTTCCGTCTGTGCTTGGTCCCAGCCGCGCCTGCCTACGACCACATCCTCATCCGGAGTTCCAGCCAGCCCAGCCCTCTGCCAGCATCCCGGCTGAAGTAACCCTTTCTTTATTTTCTGTAGTACCTGCTGCAAGGACTGTTTGTGTTTGCCTTAGTCTGCTGGCAGGGGCCTCCTTAGGTGAGACTCCTGTAGCTCCTGACCCACGCCTGCTTGACCCCAGCCTGCCACCGACATTAAGGTCATATCCATGCCACAGTCTTTAATACAAGCAGAGAACATCTTGAAAATCACTTGTCACAGTATAGCAGCACATAACTTTCCTGCAACTATCCCCTCCCACACTGCATTGCAAAACAGCCCTACACAGAAAAGGAAACGTCAATACAAGAAATGAGCAGATCCTAGGCACAGAAAGGATATGAACTGATTTTCTTATTCTTATTTATTTCATTAAAATATTTCTATCCCACTCTATAGCAGGAAGATCTCAAGGCAGCTTACAAATAAAATTAAAAATAAACAGGTTAAATCAGTTTAAAACAACAAAAATAATTTAAACAAATTAAAAAACATATTCAACATAAACTAAAAATAGATTGAAAGGTTTAAAACAGTTTTAAATGAGGTATACTATTATTTAAAATCATTCAATGAGGTCGAAAAGCCATGCTGAACAGCAAGTTTTCACTTGGGACTTAAATGAAACCACTGTTGGTGTCAAGTTGGACTCCAAGGAGAGGGCATTCTACAAATTACCAGAGCTGAAAAAGCCCTCTCCCATGTCCTGACATAATGTATTGACCTCACTGGTGGGACACAGAGAGCCATCCCAGCAGACCTCAATCCTTAGGAAGGCAAACATAGGGAGAGGCAATCCCTCAAATACCTAATTCCCGAGCCATTAGGTGTTTTAAATGTTATCACAAGCATCTTGAAATCAGACCAGAAGCATATTGGCAGCCAGTACAATTCTTTTAAAACTGGCATTATATGCTATCTGTATGGTATTCCAGTTAGGAGTCAGGCTACTGCATTTTGCACTAGCTGCAATTTCTGAGACTTCTTCATGTAGAGCATATGACAGTAGTCTAATTGGGAAGTTACCACTCCATGAAATATTGTGGTTACATTATCTCTGTCCATGAAAGGTTTACGCCTCCAGTGACAGGGACAGATCTCAGAGTACTCCCAAGCTATGCCTTTGCTTCTTCAGGGTAGTGCAACCTCATCCAATATCGATTGTTTACTCAGTTCCCAGACTGGAGAACCACCAATCCACACAGACACTATCTTACTGGGATTCAGTCTCAGTTGATTCACCTTCATCCACCCTTTTACAGCATCCAGGTACTGATCCTGTTACCTACACAGCCCCAGTTGACTCTATGACAAGAAGAAACAGAGCCAAGTTTCACACTGATGGCACCCAACTCCAAAGCACCTAATGACTTCACCCAGCAGCCTCATATACAGACTTTAAAAAATACAAAAGATAAGATGCAGCTCTTGGGTACCCCATGGCTTAATAGTCCTGGAGCTGAACAGGAATTCCCCTGTGCTGCTTGCTGAAACTGGCCATGTTCTTGTCCTTGATGAGAAAGGATATCCTGTTATACTGAGACAGCTCATTTTAACAGAAGTGTTTATTTAAATGTGAAAAGGTTTTTCACATTTAGGGATTTCTTTACAAAAAAAAATCATAAGAGGGTTTTATATACAAAAACAAAACATTTTAGACAACTGCATAAAAAAAATTAATGCGCAAAAAAGTTTTTTTGTATGTGTGCAAAACCATTAGGAGTTGTACAAGAAAAATACCCCACCCTCGCATGGAAATTTTCACAAGAAATCACTGAAAAATGAAACATAATTCTTATCAACTCATCCTATGGGGAGAATACTATCGATATTTTTCATTCCTTCATGCAAGAATCAAATAACTGAAGATTTATATCCTCTGCAGAGCTGAAGTAGAATACTGGTAGATTTGTCCTGAGTTTTAAAGAACAGATCCTTCTCCTTCCACTTTGTAAGTTTTTTTTTTTTTTAAAGAATCTCACCACACATATTCCACAGATGGGATTTCATATTGACAGGCTAGGTATTTCAGGTTTTTTTCCCCAGGAACTTCTACTCTGGAATTTGAGACTATATTTATGTTTCCTGACCAACCCTGGAAGTAAATAATGTCATCCTCTGCTGCCTGATGAAAACTGCTACTATTTGTCAACAAATTATCTAGAGTTGTTGATCTAGAGAGGGTATACAGCATATGAGGTTAAAAAGGAAAAAAAGTGTTCAGAGTAGAGGCAGTGACAGGGGCTTTTTTTGGACTATAATTTCTAGAACCCCTACCCCAATAGCAATGTTGGGGGGAAATAATAATCAAAGAATTAACTTTTCCAAGCTCTACAAAATACTCATTTATATAGTTAACCAACTACTTCTCCATTTCAGTGCCACTGGGAGGACAGTGTGCTGAGAAAGAATATACTGGAAATTGATGGAATTGTTGCAATTTCTGTTTTATTTAGAAATCTGAAAGCCAGGTTAATGGAGACAAATATACCCCCTGCAAGCGTGGAAAAAACACATCTAATCTGGTGTCAGAAGTCCAGAGATGAGCTCTTACAGCCAGTTTCAAAACTGCAATTTCCCCCAAATACTCAGCTCTCTCAAGCTAAACTATACAGCTTAGGCCCAGACTATCTATAAGACCATATTTCCTCCATATGGACCTGCCAGAGTTATAAAATTTACAGAGGAAGGCTTTTTTCTCAGTCTCACTAAAACCATAGGCTCATTTAATGAGGACACAAAAGACAGTCTTCACAGCAGCTGGTCCTACCCTCTGGAATTCCCCCCCCCCACCATGAGAGCTGATCTTTTTGCTCTCCTTTCATCTGCGCATGGGTCCAGAAGACACCCATTTGCTATGGGAGGGTTGCTCGGGCTTTAGTTATTGGTAGCTATCTCCATCCACTACAGTAATATTAAGACCCTTTTGTAAAAACCCTTGGCACTTGTCGGTTATTCACTCACAAGGGATCAAAATATCCAAACTCCCTGCCCCCACCAAAAAAATAAATAAATCTAAAGACGGTGTTTGCTCAGTTTGGGCTTTCCCACCACCAGTAAATGTCAAGACTGGAGAGTATTCAAAGAACTTGCCATTTCAACAATCTTCATCTCATTTCAAAACAGCATTCAAAGAAAGCACCTGTGACCCAGTCATTTCCCACTGCCGGTATACTAAGTTGAGTACCTGGCACAGCATCTACCTGGTAAGAAGTTTTTCCTGACTCCAACACTGTGTTTATGCTTTGCCACTAATGTTTTCAATACTTTTGAGACAACAAATCAGTTGTACTAGAGACTGAAGAAGTTTACATGAAAGATGCTGGATAATGAAAAAATCTTCTTCACTAGTTAGCTTAAACATACTTGCAACCCGATACACGATTGCTTTTGTCAGTACTCTGTATTCTGGGAAAAGCCGCTGCAATTTCTATAGCTACAAATCCTCCACTTGTCATTTTGACAGAGTCTAAGAACTCCTTTTTTTAAAAACTGCATTTTCCCAAATCCTCCAGCTGGCAGGGAATCCTGCAAGTTGCATAGTAAAAACAAAATGTTTCCAAACTCTATTATTTTTTGTTTTCGTTTTGTTACTACCTTCCTTTTATTTTACTGAAGTGGCATGATATCATGTTTGTGTCACCTACTTATCATTTAAGGAGCTAGGAGCTATACATTTATCCAGAGCAGAATTTCCTGCTCCACTCTGACTGCTCTCAAAGTCTACCACATCTTGGACAAGTCCCAGAGATTTATCAGCACCACGATGCTTTTTTCTCTAAAATTAAGTCATAACAGTGAGTGGCATTTACCCAAAGCTCTGAAAACAAAACAGTTGGCTTTCTTGGCCTCAGTTTTGATTTCTGAGCTGAGAAAAAGCATGGCCTCTTAAGAAGAAATAATTTTTAACTTCAGTTAATAGAAAGGGGAAGGCCAATGTACTCAATAGCTCTTGGTGTCAATAAAGACAGAGCAATAGTAATTAAATACCCATGTATCTTTGTACAGGGCATGGTTTATTTTACTGAAAATAAGATGGCTACAATTCTAATTACATATAATGAGCATAGTACTTGAGGCCTTCAGTGAAACAAAGCAAACTAAGTATCTTAGGTGGTTACTTAGCAACTAGCATTTAAGATCACTACCTTTTCAGAAGGGCAGCAAGGCCACTGCATATGCCAATTCATTTAAATACACTATTATTGTATGCCTTCAAGTCTTTTACGATGAGCCTAACACAAACTTATCATCGAGTTTTCTTGGCAAGATTTGTTTGTTCAGAGAGGAATTACTATTGCCTTCCTCTGAGGCTAAGAAAGTGATAGTGGGGGTTATGACTGCAGATTTGAACCCTAGTCTCCCAGAGTCCTAAGCCAACACTCAGACTATTGCACCACACTAGTTCTTATCTATTTCATTGAAGCTGAATCAGAAAAAAACAGAGCAGATGGCAGAGTAACCAAGAACCTAATTAAATGCAAGCTTCTCTCTGAAAAGCCTACATACAGAAAGATTAACACAAGTAGGATTTTTCCCTGCAAACATCCATACTTAACATACAGATATCAGCAGCAAGAAAAGGACCAAGTCCAGGTATCCAAGCCACAGTAATCTGGGAGCAGAATGTGCTGTATGTGGTGCTCAGTTTTCTTTGACAACTGTCTGGGAACTTCAGCTGGTCCACTGTGTTGCTGCTAGGCAATGGAAGAACTACACGTCATGGAATGTGAACTACCACATTCTATGACATTTAGTTCTTCCACCGTCTAGCAGCAACATTTAAAGGAGTACTAACATTTAAAGGACTACCACCTACTAGATGAACTTTCCACCCTCTCTATTCATTGTCTCGAGGCCCAGTTCCATATTCCCCTGTCAACAGAGGCAAAGGAGGTGGCCACATTATGGGGCCACTTCACTCATAGCACCATCCTTCTGGAATGCTCTCCCAAAGGCAGTTATTTGGTTTTTGATGCTGTTATTTGCCATCTAGACAGCTTTGACTTATGGTGACCATATGAATGAGTTCTGGTCATCATCAGCCCTGTTCATGTCCTGAAAACTCAGAACTGTGGCTTCCTTGATTGAGTCTATCCATTTGTAATGTTGTCTGCTCTTTTCCTATGTTTTCTCCTATGTGTCATGTTCTCTCACAATGTATTCAAAGTATGATATCCTCAGTTTAATCACTTTGAATTCTAGTGAAAATTCAGGCTTAAATTGCACTAAACACATTTATTCGTAAAATTAATGAATGATTTGTGATCTATCTGGCAACCCCGCCATTAAAAGCTGGTTCATGCCCTTGTTTTAATGAATTGTCCTTATCTGGTATGGTGTTTTTCATATGTCCATTTTTCCTGCAGTTCTGTTGGTTTCATTGTCTTAATGTTCCTGAGTTGTTTTAACTTGTTTACTTTATTAAGAGTTACCTGTCCCATCCCACTGCTATTCAGATAATTACATTACAACAAAAACACAGATACTGTTGCACTAGAGATGAAAATGTTACCACACAGCATTTTAATATACATGAGAAAGCAATATAATGCTATACAGAACACTGTACAAAAAACACTGGCAGCTGTTCATTTCATATTAAGTCAGAATGTGCCCTTGTTGTTGTTAACTGCCATCATGATGATTTCGATTTAATGTGATCCTATGGATGGAAGACTTCCAAGTCAACCCTATCATCGACAGCCCTACTCAGCTCTTGCAGACTCACGGCTATGGCTTCCTCGACTGAGTCTATCTATCTGTAACGTTGTCTTCCTCTATTCCTAATGTCTTCTGTCTTCCCAAGCATTATCTTTTTTAGTCAATCATGTCTTCTTATGCCCAAAGAACTGTACTGTACCAAAGTACAGTAATCTCATTTTAGGGAGAGCTCAGGCTTGATTTGCTCTAGAACTCATTTATTTATCCTTTAGCAGTCCATGGTATCCAGAGAACTCTTCTCCAGTACAACACTTCTCATTAAGTCAGACTGAATAAAATATTCTTAGGATTTCGCCTAAATGGTTTCTGGTGAATCTTCCCTGGCTGGGAATTCCACAATAAAATAGTACTACCCCAATTATCTATTTCTAGTAGAAATTACCCTTCAGCAATATCTGAAACACTACCTCACCTGCCGACTTCAGCTCATAGCTGCTACATATGGGATAAGGTGCTCTCTTAAATACTTATTACTTCATTGATATCTTGCTTTTCTAAATAAAAGTTCAGCCAAAGAGGTGTCTGATCACAAGAGTAAATATATATACGGGGGCCAAAAATCACTTGAGTTTAGCTCAGAAACAAATAGGTAACTGCTAAATTTTACACAGAATGGATAATATGTAACCTATTTCCAGCTAAATTAGATTTAAAAATTGCTTGCCTTATTTCACACCAGCATCGAGCCTGTCTTAAAATGGCAGTGAAGGATGCTTTAATAGGCAAACCAAGAGGCACCACAGCACACATGATAGTGGATAGGTCCTTTTTCTTTCCATTCCTTAACTGGATATACACAATATGGAGAAACTGAATGGTTTCCCATGAGGAAGAAGGTCCATCACGGCTGCATTTTATCACCCTATCACCAATTTATTTGCAGAACATATTGTATGGAAAGTAGGATTGGAGAAATATACACACCCTCCATATGACCAGGTGAAGAAAGAAGACTGAATAAGGCAGGGTTTTCCAAATGGTGTGCTGTGACATGTTAGTGTGTTGCCTAAAGTGTGTAGGTGTGTCACCTACAATCTTGGAAATATATGTTATTATTTATAAATCATATATTTTTAAAAATATATGAAAGGTTTTCATAAGATACATTGTGTCCCCATACATTTTGTTATTACAATTTATGTATGTGTATGTATCTCTTATAAGGGGTTAGTTTAACCTTCGGTTTGCTAGTAAAACTGAATTACTGTGCCACGAAATGATGCATGTCTAAAATGTGTGTCACCAACATGAAAAGTTTGGAAAGCTCTGGGATAGGTATATGGAAGAACGCAAACACAACTGCTATTCCCCATTTGCTCTATCTGTGGCCCCTATATGTACAAGCTAGTGCACCTATACTGAAAAAAGCAGATCAGACAAAATAACACTTAGCTGAGCTCAGAGTAGATCCTTCCATGTGCAGGAGATGCATCATTCAAGATAGATCATGCCCGATACATTTAATGTTCAAGGACAATGAGAAAGATCAGTTTTTATTATGTAAATATGAATACATGTTCAGCTAACAATACAAAATTCATACAAACTTTAAAAAACTATACTACTATTTATATGAACTATTATAGAAAATAATATAACAATAATAAATAATAAAACAAAGAAAGGAATTCAAATCACACAAGTAAATGCCAAAACACTGTGTGCAATTAAGCTTTCATGTGCTACACTCTAATCAATGTTCAGAACTAAAGGGGGAGGGGAAAACTGCATTAGTTCTCTTCTACTCTCCTTCATTTCTTAAACAAATGTAAAGTCTCATGAAAGACAGCAAAAAACAAAGCAAAGTGCCAATACTCCCATGTTCTGTTCTCAGTTTTGTTCCTGACATGCTGTGTAATTGTGGACAAAACAGTTCAGCCACCTACATGCCTCAAATATTGTCAAATTAAAATGATGGAATCGTATTTATGAGAAAGGTTTAGGACAATGACACACATCATGCAGTAAAGTGAAGCTCTAAGGAGGTGGTCTCCTTCTGTGCCATTTCAATTTGTGGCTATAAAAGCAAAAACTCTGGAGGTAGAGAATGCAAATAAAGCCTCTGAGTTTCCACTGGTAATCTAAATTTATTCAGTTTAGAAAACCTGAGATCAGAATGGAAAATTTTAAAGTAGACAAGTTTTCATAAAATCCAATCTTGGAAACAGTTTTTGCTTTCCTTTGTCACTCACACAGAAAAAGCAGCAGTTAATTATTATTTATAATTATTATTTTCTCTTTCTGTATTTTTTTAATAATAAACTTTATTAAGAATAGACAGCATATATATCACACAGCACACTGTTTCTGGCAGTGTGGTAAGGCAAAATGGATGTCAATTCATGAATGTCAATTCATAAAGAAATCTTAAAGAGATTTAAAAAAAAAAACAGTTCCCAGTGAAGCCTGAATTTTTTTTATTTATGAGTATTAAAATAATCGTATACATTCATTCACAAGAAAACATACATTGGTGAAATATGCATAAGAAAAACATTATCTTAATTTATCATCATTCAACATTCTCCCCTCGACTTCACCCCCAGTGAGAGGCAGAAAAAAGATACAAATCACAAAACCCTGTCTGTCAAGCAAACATAACTTCAGAGCCTGTGTAGCATAACTTAAAAAATCAATATTCGCCATTTTAATATCACACTAGAGATTCCTGAAGTAACATTGTCACAATCTTTGTTAAAACTTTCAAATTTGATCTCTCTTAAAATATAAGTAATTATGTCCATCTGCAACACATCAAATAGTTTCATCTCCCAATCTTCTAACAGGGGGAGAGTTTTTTGCTTCCACATTTATGCTATTACCATTCTGGCTGCTACTGTCATATAGAATGATAACTTTCCAACTTTCTTCTCTAAATCATCATTCATAATGGATAACAGGTACAATTCAAGAGTCATTTCATACTGATAACGTACTGAGTGTGTATGGCATTGTAGTTATAACCTCGTCTGTCGTCTGAAACCCATTTAGATTTATATCTATTTTTAATTTTTCTCTGAGTTGTTGATAGAGAAGCCAATGGCATTTGATCTGTGTTTCGTTAAGTTCTTGCTGATATCTAATTATTATTTGATCTTGCTGCAGTTCAATCAAATCTTTGTATCTTATCCACTTCTGCGCGTCCGCAGTGGCTATATCATTCGGCGATGCATCACTGCTCACGTGCGCAGCCGCACTCAACATGGCGCCCAAACCCTCTGAGGGGCTGGCTGCCTCCCGTGACACCATCTTAGAATCCTTCCTTCCAAGATGGTGCCCTGAACTCTCCGTGGTAAGTTTCTGGCTACCTGAAATCTGTTTTGGAGGCTGTTTGCCTCCGGATTTATCTACTCTCTTCACCTTTCTCTCCGATTTTTTCTCCACTGTCTTTTTCTCTGTAAGCCTTTTTTGTTGTGACCATTCTTGAGTCATCTGCCTCGCCTTCGCTCGAGGTCAGAAATACTTTTCAGAGCTCCGCAGAGCGGTCATCATCAGCGATCCGCTGCGTTTTACTTTTTTGGCCATTTGCTCCGTTCTCATCGTCCGTGATCCGCCTAGCGGCTGTTTTCTGGACGGAAATCAATTTACTTGTGTCTGAGCCCAACATTTCTCTGGCACTCTGGATCACTTCATCAGGCACCATTTTGCCATTTCCATTCGTTTCGGAATTCCTTTCGGAAGCCATTCCTACACTTCCGCTTAATCGAGACTATTTTTTCCTATGTTGCCGGAGAGGGATGAAACTATGTTTTGCTGACACGCAGGAGAAAAACAAAACTGGCTGGAGACAGACAGGAGTTGGTTTAACGGATTTTCATCTAGCTCGAGAATGACTCCTGCGTAAGCTGGCGCGAGGATCAACCCAAGTGTGGTGGATTGATCCTCCTGTCAGCCCGAGAATAATAGATTCTCTTTTTTATATTAAGCCTTGTGGGGAGAGACCCATTGTGGTGTTTCCAACATCTTGAAAAGTATTATCTCTAAACATTTAATAAGGCATTGCTGATATAATGATTGTTAAATTCTTTATTAATTTTGGTCTTATTAAAATTAATTTTGGTCTTATTAAACAAGAGATAATAGTGCCAACCTGACCAAAGATCAACCCCTTCTAAGTTTAAAAGTTTCACATTGTCTAGATTTAACCATTCCTGTAACCAACTTAGGAAGCAGGCATGACAATACAGAGCTAAATCTGGCAGACGCAAACCACCTCTCTCCTTAGCATCCTGAAGAGTCTTTAATTTTATTCTTGGTTTTTTACCCCTCCAGACAAAGTTTGAAATTTCTTTTTGCCAACCAAGAACTACTTTATCACTATGAATGACCGGAATTATTTGAAATAGAAATTTAGGCAAAACAGACCTTTTCACAGCTATGATTCTACTCATAAAAAACAATTTTAAGTTATTCCAACTAGCAAAGTCAACTAGCAAAGTCTCTTTCCATGTTTTTTGGTAATTGTTTTTAAAGAGGTATGAATTTTTCTTGGCAAGTATAATTCCTAAATATTTAACTTTCTTGACAATGTTGTATCCAGACATCTGCAACATTTGAAGCCTGCATTTTGCCTATTAAATATGACTAGTTTTCAGAAGGATATATTTACAGACAGCACTGGAAAATGTTGTTATATATTATTACAATGGCTAGATTTTATATGCTAAAAAATACGAAATTCATAAAATACCAGAAGTAGATGAATGGCTGAGAAAGCTATATGATATTATGGAACTGGATAAACTTACAATGTCTCTAAGGCATAAAAGAACAGGTTGCTTACCTGTAACTGTGGTTCTTCGAGTGGTCATCTGTGCCATCATACACTAGGAGCTTTAGCGCCTGCGCGGTAGCGTTCGGAAACTTCTAGAGCTTGTTCGCTTGGCGGGAACCCCTCCCCCACGCCGGTACTGCGCATGCTCCTCCTGCCGAGCAACGGTCTCTCCTCAGTTCTGTCGTCCGCCGTAGAACCTACAGGGACCTGAGAAAGAGGGGAGGAAGGGCGGGTGTGTATGATGGCACAGATGACCACTCGAAGAACCACAGTTACAGGTAAGCAACCTGTTCTTCTTCTTCGTGGTCTCTGTGCCTTCATACACTAGGAGACTGTGTAGCTTACCGGTCGGATGGCGGGTCAGGTCCTACAGCACGGAAGCCAGCACCTCACGTCCAAACCGGGCATCTCTGCGCGACCGGCAGTCAAGCCTGTAGTGGCGCACAAAGGTCGATGGTTGGGACCAGGTCGCCACACGGCAGAGTTCGTGGAGGTCAACTCCTCGCAGGAGGGCCGCAGAAGTAGCCACAGCTCTGGTGGAGTGGGCTCGAAGCAGGACTGGCGGAGGCTTCCTCGCGAGCTCATACGCCAGTTCAATAGTCCTCACCACCCACTTGGAGAAGCGCTGGGTGGACACTTTGAGGCCCCTCCGACGTCGCCCATAGCAAACAAACAGATGCGGTGTCTGTCGGAAGGAAGCAGTCCTGTCCTTGTAGAAAGTCAATGCCCGACGCACGTCCAGGGAGTGGAGGGACCGCTCCAACGGTGTCGTCGGGTTCGGGAAGAAGGCAGGCAGGATGATGTCCTGGTTGAGATGGAAACTGGACACCACCTTTGGCAGTAACGAGATGTCAGGTCTCAGGACCACCTTTTCCCTGTGGAAGACCATAAAGGGCTCATCGGACCGAAGAGCTGTGATCTCACCCGCTCGCCTCGCTGAGGTCACCGCCACCAGGAAGGCAGTTTTCATGGTCAGAAGCCTGTCATCCGAGGTCGCCATCGGCTCGAAGGGCGGCTTCGTCAGCTGCGAGAGCACCAGCGAGAGGGACCACAGCGGTAGCGGCGGCGATACCGGCGGGTAGAGATGATGAAGTCCTTTCAGGAACCGCTTAACGGTGTCGTTCCTGAAGAAGGCCGATGCCGCAGATCGTGGCGGTTGGTATGCCACGATCGCGGAGAGGTAGACCTTCAGGGATGGAAACGCCAGACCCTGTTGCCGGAGGTGCAGGAGGAAATGCAGGACGGTAGAGAGTCCCGCAGGCGATACCGGCTCACTCCTCTCGTTAGCGAAGGTCAGGAAGCGTCGCCATTTGTATTGATAGTTGCGACGGGTGGATTCCTTCCTGGCTGCGACGAGGACGGTACCGAGCACGGGATCGTCTAGTGCAATATCCTCCAGGCATGGAGGGCCAGGCGTGGCAGGTCCGGATAGAGGACTCGGCCGCCGGAGTGGGAGAGCAGGCCCGGTGTCGGTGGCAGCCGGAGCAGGTCGCCTCGCGCAGCTCATAGCAGGGGTGTGAACCAGTGCTGCCTCGGCCAGTACGGGGCTATGAGGATCGCGTCGGCTCGGTCGGCGAGGATCTTTGATATCGTCCGGCCGAGCAGCGGGAACGGCGGGAACGCGTAGAGGAGTTCCCCGGTCCACGGAAACTGGAAAGCGTCCCCGATGGAAGCGCGATCGTGGCCCGCTCTGGAACAGAATCGGCGACACTTCGCGTTTTCCCTGGTCGCGAAGAGGTCGATCGATGGTTCGCCCCAGCGGTCCCGAATCAGTCTGAACGCCTCTCCGGAGAGAGACCATTCGTGATGGGATGAGGTGTCCCTGCTGAGGGCGTCTGCCGTGGTGTTCTCCTGCCCGGCCAGGTAAACTGCCACGGGATGCGTGTGCAGGCGAATGCACCATTCCCACAAGCCGAGTGCGATGTTGAGCAGGGTCGTGGAGTGAGTCCCTCCTTGTCTGTTGATGTAACAGACGGCGGTGGTATTGTCCGTCAGAACCAGGACCGTGCGACCTTCTACGACGTGGCGGAACGCCCGTAGGGCTTTCGAGACGGCGAGCAGCTCCAGCGCGTTGATATGGAGAGCGGTCTCGTCGTCGGTCCATCTGTCGCGGACTCTGAGATCGCCGCAGTGGGCACCCCATCCATACAGGGAGGCGTCGGTCGTTACCGTCACCTTCGGTGTCGGCTGTTGGAAAGGCATCCCTGACATCAGATTGCGTCATGACTGCCACCATCGGAGGGAAGAGCGGACGTCTTCCGGCAGCTGCAGTCGGAGTGTCTGTTCGTCTCGCAGGGGGTCAAATATGCGGACGAACCAGTGTTGAAGAGGTCTTGCTCTTAGTCTGGCGAGATATGTCACAGCGGTTGTCGCAGTCATGTAGCCCAAGAGCTGTTGGACACTTCTCGCAGATAGCGTGGGGGCCGTGCGGGCGTGAGCGGCGGCCCGGATCAGGGTTTGAGCTCGAGTCTCTGGCAGGTACGCCCTGGCGGAGGTTGAGTCGAGCGTTGCCCCGATGAAGTCCAAGGTCCTCGCCGGCTCGAGGTGGAACTTCTTCGGGTTCACTCGTAGGCCAAGGCGAGTCAGAAGTGACAACGTCATGTGGACGTCGTGGTAAAGTCTCTGTTTGCAGGACGCCACCAACAGCCAATCGTCGAGGTAAGGGAAGACAGAAGCACCCTTCGTCCGCAGGAAGGATACCACCAGGGCCATGCACTTGGTGAAGACCCTTGGGGCAGTCGAGAGTCCGAACGGCAGCACCTTGTACTGGTAACAGGTGTCGTCGACTGCGAAGCGGAGGTACCGTCTGTGCTGCGTGCGAATGGCGATGTGGAAGTATGCGTCTCGGAGATCGATGGAGGCGAACCAGTCCCCTCGATGTAAGAAGGGCAGGATCGACGGTATCGTGACCATCTTGAACCTCTTGGGGCGGATGTAGTAGTTCACCCCTCTGAGGTCGAGGATCGGCCGGAGGGTACCGTCGGCTTTCGGTACCGTGAAATACCTGGAGAAGAAGCCGGTGGTCTTGGCTTCTTGCGGGAGCTGCTCGATCGCTCCTTTCTGGAGGAGGGACTGGATCTCTTCCAGGAGGGCTGTACTCAACGGGGTGGAGTAGTAAATGCCTCGAGGCGGAATATCGTGAAACTCGATGGCGTAGCCAAGACGGACGATGGAAAGCACCCAAGAGTCCATAGTGACACGTTGCCACTCCAAAAGGTGTCGAGCTAGGGTCGGGCGGTCTCCGAGCGCAGATGGTAGGCTGAAAAGTGGGTATTGGTAGGTCCTGCCAGGCACGTCAAAACCGAGACTTTGCGTCCGAGGAGGAGTTCTTGGACGAAGTCGGGCGACGTCTAAACGGGCGTCTCGCCGACGAGCTGGAGGACGGTCTTGACTGTCCAGATTGGGCCGAACGCTGGAACGACGAGGTGGAGGATCGTCGCCAGGATGGGCGGAAGGTTGAGGTCCTGCGGGCTTGCGTGGCCGGCTGGAGCCCGATCTTTTTGGCAGTCAACCTCGCCTTCACTAAGTTGTCCAGCGCCTGGTCGGTGGACGAATTGAAGAGGCCCTCACCGTCGAAGGGGAGATCCTCGATCCTCCTTCTGGTGTCCTCTTGAATGTCGGCCGGTCGCAGCCAGGCATGGCGGCGCAGGTCGATGGATCCCGCCATGACCCGGGAGGCGATCTCCACGGCGTGCCGGGAGGAGGCCATCTGCTGCCGAGCGATGGAGATGGCCTCGTTGAAGATCACCGAGGAGGCTTGACGGATGTCCTCCAGTACCGCCTCCATCGCCGGTTGAAGGCGGTCGAGGACTTTTTTCAGGTATGCCGCGAGGCAAGCCTGAGTGTTGGACAGCCTGATTTGCAAGGAGGCGGCGGAATAAAACCTCCTTGCGTAGGCATCCAACTTCCTGCCTTCTTTATCCGGCGGGGTGGTGTGCTGCCTGCCAGTGCCTTTTGTCTGTGCCGACTCGACCACCACAGAGTTCGGTGCAGGGTGGTTGAAGAGATAACCTGCGTTATCCTTCTGCACCCTGTAGAGGTGCTCTAAACGCTGCGGTATCGGCTGCGCCGAGGCCGGTCGATCCCAGGCGGCCTTCACCACTTTGGAGATCCGAGGCAGGAGAGGCAGCGGGGCCGTGGCAGGTTGCTTCCCCTCAAAGACGGAGAAGACGGGATCGTCGTCCTCCGGCTCCGCGTCCGCAATCTTAAGGCCAAGGGTCGAGGCCATGCGGAGCAGCATCGCAGAGAACTGGTGGACGTCCTCTGGAGCTGAATCTGGGATCGGATCCCCGAATCCCAGCGGAGGAGACTCCTGGGAGGCCGCCTCAGACGCCTCCGACTCCGCGCTCGAGTCGTACGACTCCGAGCTCGGTGAGTCCTCTCGCCGCTCGCTTTCCGGCTCCTTCACGGCCGCCACAGGTGCTGCCTTCTTAGGCTTCTCTGCAGCTGGGACGGTGGTAGTGGCAGCGTCATGTTTGGGCTGGCTGACCACGGACTTCACCTTTTTCGTGGTGACTGGGGTAGTCTGGCAGGCTGATGTTGTCGTAGCCCGCTCAGTCACCACCGACTCCGTAGGGCGCGTCGCCGTTGCCGTGACCCTAGGAGGTGGCGATATCGTCCGATATTGAGGTGAAGGCTCCCTCGCCCTATGGTATCGAGGAGAGGGAGAGCGGCTGAAGGAGCGGCGGTCCGACGGTGACCGGCTTCGGTGGCGACGGTACCGAGCCTCTTCCCCTCGAGGCGAGCAAGATTCGCGCTGTCTGCGGGGTGACCGGGACCTCCGGAAGGTCTCCCAGCGTCTCGGGTCACGATGGTACCGATCCCGGTACGATGGTGAATGTGACCGATAAGAGGCCGGGCGCTCTCTCCATTCAGACTCCCTCGCGTACCTGGCCACGTAGGACGCCGAGGTGTATCTGGAGGCAGACGAGCGAGGTTGTTCCTCTCTAGTCTCCCTAGGAGGCGGCGAGGCCACCGGACGCTCCGAAGAGCGGGACCGGGACCTGAACGAGGTCGAACGCCGCTCCGGAGAAGCAGAGGGCTCTCTCTGCGGCAGGTCGGCCGACCTGCGACGGCTGGAAAGGCGGTGGCGCTCCTCCAGCAGGGTTGGAGGGTCTACCACAGGCGAGTCCGGGCGCTCATCAGGAACATCCTCGATCTCATCGTCCGAGAGATCGACGGACTCGCCTCGCCCTTTAGAAGGCTGCAGAGTTGGAGGAGGAGTGGGAGGATGAACGTCCCCAGCCGGGGAGCGCTTCTTCTCCTTCTTCTTCTTCTTCTTCTCCTTCTCCTTGCCCTTGTCTCCGTCCGGAGCAGGGCGTTTTTTAGCGGGCGTCTCCGTCAGGGGAGCCTCAGCCTTCTTCGCCGTCGAGGATCCTTTCGCTGACTTGGCAGCCGCCGACAGCTTCGGGATCCTCGGTAACACTGAAATCGGCGTTCTCGCCGGTACCGAGCCCGATACCGACGAGGTGGACGGAACGGCAGCCGCCGATACCGTCGATGGCGTGGTCGTCTTCTTTTCGGCCATTTTGGTGACGGAGGTCTCGTCTATCGCCCGCAGAGACTGCTCCCAACAATACGATTTAAGTCTCGCGGACCTGTTACGGAGAGTCTGGGGAGTAAAATCCCGGCAAATTGGGCAAGTCCGGGTGTTGTGGGACTCGCCCAAACAGAAGAGACACTCTTTATGGCCGTCGTTGAGGGCAACTTTGCGCCCGCAGGACACGCACTTTTTGAAGAGCGGGGACATAAGACGAAACGCCGAATGGAAAGATCCAAAATCGCCAAAAACCAAATGGGAAGTCCGAAAGAGGGGTCAGAGACAGTCCAAAAATCCGTAAAACCGTGAAATCAGCAAGCCAAGCACAAAAGCAGAGGAACAAACCGAAGAACCTTCCGTACGCGACGGCGGACGAGAAAGAACTGAGGAGAGACCGTTGCTCGGCGGGAGGAGCATGCGCAGTACCAGCGTGGGGGAGGGGTTCCCGCCAAGCGAACAAGCTCTAGAAGTTTCCGAACGCTACCGCGCAGGCGCTAAAGCTCCTAGTGTATGAAGGCACAGAGACCACGAAGAAGAACAGTTGATAAATTTAGAGAAGACTAGAACTCTTTATGTAATTACTTGAAAGATAAATGGGGGATAGTTCAATAATTGTTTTAAGGACATGATAAGAATTAACCAGGAAAAAGAAAGTTGAAGATATGGTATAAAGAAGAAACAGTGAGACAGGATCATAGTACGTACTGCTGCACTGTATAATTGATGGATAGTGTGAAATAACGATTGCTGAAAACATTTCTACAGGACAAATATTTATGAGGTTGTATGTGAAAATATTTTTAAAAAATTTTTATTGAATATTTTGCAATGTGAGAACAAAAAACAAAGTAGAAAGGAAGCATCAAATAAATGTACACATGCCATGTGGATAGCCATGTTTAAGTATCTGAAGGGATGCCATGTAGAGGAGGGAGAGGGCTTGTTTACCGCTGCTCCCGAGACCAGGACAAGGAGCAATGGATTCAAGCTACAGGAAAGGAGATTCCACCTGAACCTCAGAAAGAACTTCCTGACAGTCAGGGCTGTCTAGCAGTGGAATATGCTGCCTCAGAGTGTAGTGGAGTCTCCTTCTTTGGAGGCTTTTAAGCAGAGGCTGGATGGCCATCTGTCGGGAGTGCTTTGAGGGTGTTCCTGCATGGCAGGGGGTTGGACTGGATGGCCCATGTGGTCTCTTCCAATTCTACATTTCTATGATTCTATGACTCTATGTGAAAATAATTTAAAATAATTATAAAAAATACACAACAGATATACAAAACAAAATTTAAAAAGCATTAAACTATGTCCACAGAAAAAGCGAAGAAAAAAGAAAAAAGAGACACAATAAAATACGAACATATCCTAAGTACTAATTACTAAAAACTAACCCTAATCCCTAACACTAAATTCCAGTACTAACACTAATATTTACACTAATATTAAGACAACAAAATAAATTTCCTACTTTCCTAATGCAGACTTGCAAAAAGCTTGCTAATGATTCCCAGTCTTTGGCAAAAGCTGCCACCAATTTTCCTCTTATCAATATTGTCAATTGGTCTATTTCAGCTAAGTGCAGCAATTTTAACAATCTTCTCTCATTTGGATTTCTACATTCTTCTATTTCTGCGCATATATTAATCTTGCAGCTATGTACATATATCTTAATATCTTGCCAAATTTCTTCTGCCACCAATCTTTTACTAGCCCCAGCAAATAAATTTCAGGCTTTAATAACACATCAGTTTTCAAAATATTGTGCACTGTAACATGTATTTGATTCCAGAATATTTTGGCCTTTGCACCAGTCCACCACATGTGATCAAAGGTTCAAAATTGCTGTTCATATTTCCAATATCTATTTGAAGTATCTTTATGCATTTTGGCCAACTTTTCTGGAACCAAGGAACATGATACATCATCTTATAAAAATTATTTTTAACAGCATAAGAGAATGTAAATTTAATGCCCTTCGACCACATTTTTCCCACTGTATTTTTTTTCCAACTGTATGTTCATCATGTAATTTTCCAACTGTATATTCATCATATAGTCTTTAATCAGTTCATCCTCCCTCTTCAGTTTCAGCAAAAGTTTATACATTTTACTAATCAAGTGTTCATCTGAACAGAACGCTCTCTCAAACTCTGATTTGGTTGATGCAAAAATCATACAGCTTTTTATCTACCTTATCTTCGTCTACGATTTGTCTATAGAAAAACCACTGAAAACTATATCCCTCTAACATCAAATTTTCCATCATTTTAACTCTGAAATGCTCCTGCTCAATTTCTAAAAGATCTTGATATTTCCTTCTGTGCAAATGTTTCCTTCTTAGAAAAAGCCTGTTATGATGAGGTCCACAGGTGTATTTTGGAGCATAATCTTGATTTGTATCTATTTCAAACTCTTAACAAAGTTTTTCACACGTAATGGTTATCCAAATCTACACTGACTTTTTAGTTTTATCACACCACACATTAGCAGGCCATCCAAACTTTAGTTTATGCTCTTCTAAATCTAATAGTTATCTTATTATCCATATTACTTTCCCCTTCTGTATTTGAACTAAAACCCAGATGAAGTTGTTGATAAATGTTTCAACCCAAAAACTAAGTTTTAAGTGGCACAGCAAAATACTATAGGCTTTTGGACACTAGGTACTGTGCAACTTATCAAGACAAGCAGGAACCAAAATCCTTTTCTTGGGCAAAGGGCACCAAAATTTATAACACAAGACTTTCCCACATTCCTATCATAGTCTTAGTCCATACAGATAATCATGAGTCAAGAAACAAAAGATTTTTTTAAATATTTTTATACTAAAATTAATTTTTTCTACTTGTCTGAAATTACCTTGACACAAGCATAAAGTGATGCAAAACCAGGCAGAAAATGGTAACTTCACACATATACTAGAACCGAAGTGCCAATGAGTGACTAAGAAAGATCTTGGGCCTGTGGTAGACAGCTCTATGAAAATGTCAACCAAGGGCTTGGCTAAAAAAAGATCTCTGCCACCAAGATATAAGGAAGATGTAGATGCTCAGCATAATAAAGCACAATCAAAACCCCGGTCATTTCACATGAAATATAAATATGACGGTAGAGCAGAAAGACCTCTGTTTTAGCAACTGAGCCAAGTCTTCACAGAAAGAAAATCAAGGAAACAATGTATATGAAGAAACTGAAACCTTACATCAGTATTAAGGTGAAACTGAAACAAGCAATATTTTCTGTAACAAAGTTTAAAGAATAGGTGGTCCATATTAAATGTCCCCCCTTCTTCCTGCTTTGTGTCAGTCTTGTGATGAAGATGGCATACGTCATTATTTGAGTTTGTTTTAACTTTAGATATTCAATCTTGCTGATGCATATTTGCTGCTCAGTAACTGTATGACTGTGTAGAAGATTGGATATATACTCACTGCATCTTTGCTGTAAAAAGGCAAACTGCAGCTTGAGCAGAAGGAAAGGGATTTACATTAGAACTGTCAACATTGTAACACTCCTATAGAAATTTATTTTGCAGCCACATTGGAATGTTGCATGCACATCTGGTCACCTGAAAAAGGATGCTGCAGAATTGTAAAAGATAGATTCTGGCAACCAAAATAATTAAGAAGCCGGAATACTTCCTTGTAAGGAGGGATAAAAATGTTTGCAGCTTTTTAACTAACAAAAAATTGTGATTAAATAGAGACATGTGTAACATTTTGGCAGTGTGGATATGGTGATGTTTTTGTCCATCATAGTATCAGGACCAACAAGTAAAATAATCATCATCACCATCTGAAGTGGCCAGATGAACAGTTCAGGACAGATAAAAGGAAGCATTTCTTCAGATAGTACACAGTTAAACTGTGGAATTTACTTTCACAAGATGTTATGATACCCACCTAGTTAAATAGCTCTTGAAAATAAATTAACAGAAGATAGAGCTATTAATGGCTATTAGGCATGACAGCAAAATCCTATCCCATTACCTGAGGCAGTATATCCCTAAATAGTAGCTGCTGGAGAATCACAGAAAGGTATCATTATGTTCATATATATATAGCTGACTGTCCATTGTGGGAACAGAATACTGGAGCAGAAAGGGCACGGTTCCTTTTAGATTGCTTGTTTCACAAAGCAAATGCCAGATGATGTTACCAGCCAAAGACTGGTTAATTATTTTTTAAAAATAAAGACACCATATTAAGAGGCATTTCCTGAGCAGAGACATGAAGCTTAATAAGCCTTGTTTCAGAAAAGTGAAGTGACTAGTCTCCACCTGCTTCATTTAATGGCGTATGTTACCAGAGGCACAAAAACAGAATATATCTTTGGAATGTCAATCCTCAGCATCTACAGATAGAACTGGGAGAAATTCCTGTCTACTGAGCACACTGCTGGATGGCCAGTGGTTTCCAATATTTCCGTCCAATACTTAGACAGAATGACTGTAGAAATTGTGTTGTCTTGGGAAACAGTTACCTAGGCACTCCTCCAGTCTCACTAAACAGAACTATATCTAGTGAGTAAATAAGGGATACTAACCTACACAGTATTTCATGGCATGAATATGAGACTAGTTTATTTGGTAAAGTCCCTTCATACACTGTACCTACCCTTTAGCCAAATAAACGAGCACTGCAAGTCCGCAGAAGACAAACTATATAAGTCTGTTGAAAATCCCACAACCTTGTAATTAAAACCAAATAACCAGTGCTAAAATTGGCTCTTCTCCTCTCACTAAATATAGAACAAGTTCTAATTATTACCTTTAATTAGAACAGTGATAGTCTCAATACAGCAACCATGGCACTTTTTGTAATCAGAACTCTGGAGTTGGGGGGATGTAAACATTACACTTCCACTCAGGAAATAATTCAAGTCAGAAGAAACTACACACAGACAATGGATCTCCCACCTTATATTAAACAGTAAAAAGTGCACCTCCTGGAAAAAAACAGAATCAACCATTTCAACAGGGTTCATTTAGATAGAGCATCACAATGACTATCCAGGGAAAAGGTCAAAACGGTATCTGCACTAGTGCTATGGATCCTTGCGTTTACACACTTCACTTCCAGTGTTGGTTAACTTTTCTTCTCACACTCCACAGGCATTCGTATTGTCACAGTAGCGCCCCTTTCACACATTAGCTTGACCTGCATTAATGTAAGCAGTACTATTTTCTCTTTACTATTGGCATACCTCAACAACAAAAAGGCAAGGAGAAAGATTGTTATGTGCCTTCAAGGTGATTCCAACTTACGGTGGTCCTGTCGTAAGGTTTTCTTGGCAGGGCTTATTCAGAAGAGTCTTGTTGCCTCCCTCTAAAGCTAAGAGAGTGTGATTTGCTCAAGGTTATGCAGTGGGTTTCAATAGTCAAGTGGGAGTTTGAAATCTAATCTCCTGGAGTCCTAGTCCAATAGTCAAACTTTAATCTCAACCAAAAAGGTGCTCTTGAAAAAATAAAGCTAAGAAATAAAGCTAAGCCAAATGTGCAGCAACTCTCACTTCTGAAATTCTCCTCTGGGTAACAGCCTCATCAAACTGTAGCTGTTGTTGTTGTGGCCATCAAACCAACTTCAACTTACAGTGGCACTATGAAGGAGAGATCTTCAAGACACCATGTCATTAACAGTCCTGCTCAGATCTTGCAAACTCAGGATTGTGGCTTTTTCAATTGGATCAATCCACGTGTAATCTGGTCTTCCTTTTTTCCTACTGCCTTCCAATTTGGCAAGCATTCTTGTCTTTTTCTAGGGACCCAGTCACATGGTCTCTTGATATGTTCAAAATACAATAGCCCCAGTTTAGTCATCTTCACTTCCAGCTAGAGTTCAGGCTTGATTTGCTCTAGCAGCTGTTTACTTAGCTTTTAAGAATCCATGGTAACTCTAGAAAACTCTACTCCAGCACCACACCCAAATGCATTGATTTTCTTCCTTTCAGCATCAGAGACTGCAATTGTGTCTCTCCTTGCCTGATTATGGCAGCTTTGGTGGACACGTTTGTCCAGACCCGGACACGCTTACCTTGAACTTCTGACTGCTAACTGAGTAGCACCAGACATGCCACCTATAGCTCCAGTTGTTTGATACTGTGTATTTTCTTGCTAGGTGGCCACAGTCCCTATGCCATCTGCCCATTGCAGTGTGCTCCCCATCCATGCAGACTGGGGAGTGGCGATACCTCTCCTCAGCTCTCTGATTGATATATCCACCCTGAGTGCTTTGGATAGCCACTGACGTAGAGACTACCTACCAGTCAGAGGGATTTGCACACACAACTGATACTTCATGGTAATCTTGCCCTGAAAGGGCAAGAGAACCCATTGCAACTCCTTCAGATGGAACCTGGTCCAAAGGACTAAGTCAATGTCTACCATCATAAATCCTAACAACCTGGTCAATACCATCAGCTTCAACACTGAATGCTTCAACATTATCCTTACAAGGGAACGCAGCTTCTCCCTCCTACCAGTAGAAGCACCATGTGCTGCACAGTATCTATGATGACTCGCAACTGCTAGATCCTCTGAACTGGATCCAAGTGGCTCTTCTCTCAGTTGATCACAAACCTATGAAATTCCAGGCAATCCAGTGGCTCACAGATCTTCCCCAGCCTTGTTCAGAGATGGTTTATGAATTAGCAGATCACTGACATATGGGTAAACAAGCACCCTGCTCAATATCAATATCAGACTAGAGCCACAGCACCTTTCTAAATACCTAAGGAGAAGCCAGAAGATCGAAGGGCAGAGCCCTGTATTGGTAGTGATTCTCTACATAAGCAAACCGGAATAATTCCCTGTGAGCAGCGTGAGCCAGATAATTTCTCTGCATTCCCTCCAGACTCAACCCAAGGGTCCCCATGTGGATCCTACACTACAGCATCAATTGATTGACCCTGAAAGAGGAATAATAATTATTATTTTCAGTATAATATAATGGAGGAGGAGGAGGAGAAGGAAGCAGTAGTGGTAATAGTAGCAGCAGCAGTAGTATAGGGGTGGAGCAGAGTAACAGCAGCTCTGGCAACCCTGAGGACTGTTGCTATTGAGTCTGAGGCTTGAGAGAATTCTAGTTAGATCTGCAAGCTCTGAACTCCTGCTGTCTGAACTCAGTTTAAGAAGGCCAAAAGGAAAGCACCCTAGAATGAAATGGATTCTTATTTTCCTTCTTAGCCAATGATGGTTCTTTTACACAAGGTATCCACCAAGACCTTGTCTAAGGAATCCTCAAACAATCTAGCTGTCTTAAAACGACAAGTGGCCAAATTCACCTAAGATCTGGCATCTGCATTCCATTTTTTCAGCCATAATTGATGTCTGGCAGCAACACCGGCTGCCACAGTCCTAGACACAAATTAAACTAAATCCAAACTGGCATGCATTGTAAAGGCCAAAGCCGTTGCCAATTTATTAACTCCTTGTTTGGTTTTAGTTTAGTTAGTGGCAGTAGGTCTTCAGTCCATCTAATAGTGGCTCTTACAGCTCTGACAGCCAAAGCATTTCTCTTATGGCACCTGAACAAGAAAGCCAGCAACCTCCCACCTTCAGGATTTCTGGAGGTATCATCTGCATATTTAGGCAGAAGAGTTCCCAAAACCAACCTTGCCACAGGGGCATCAATGAGGGGTAATTTCAATTCCTCCATGACCTCTTGAGATAAAGAATAGAAACATTTAGGAGTTGCCCTAGCCATACCTGGGTGATACCATTCCCCTTCCATAACATAAGCAATTACAGCTAGAAAAAGTATAACATAAAACTCCTGCTTAGCCTTAGATCTGATTTCTCATATCCCTTCAACCTTAGCAGCAGACATCTGGCTCTTAGAAGTAAATTCAGAGTTTCTTCCCACCTTCCTGACATTGACTGGAAACTCATCGAATTCAAACAGATGAATAGGTAATGACAAAAATAAACTCCCATTTTCTTCATTTACTCAGAAACTAGATGAGTGAGAAGTATAACTATCCACGCATCTCTGTTCAGAAGAAAACAGTGTTGCACCTAGTAGGATGTACAACTGTTAAAATAATGACAAATAATTTAACTCATTTTTATCCCCACTTGTCCTAGGAGAAGCCAGGAGGAGAAGCAAGAGCTAGTTGTCAGAGAATAGACAAAGTCCACCTAAGTAAAACACAGAAATATATCAGATTTATTGAGCTCAATGGCATTTTGCTTGTTAAAATGGTGATAATCTAACACATTCCAGTGATACTTTCAAAATTTTCATCATTCACTATCCCTACCCCTGACTTATACTTTCCACTAATCTCTCAAGCCTTGTAGAAAGGCTCTCTTTTTGTCATCTTTTTCAGCTTCTTTGCACTGATTATTATAGAAGTCCTCTTTCCACCTAGAGACAAGTTGTTGAGAGTGACTCACCCAAGGTCATCCTGTGTGTTTCCACAGCTGATCAGGGATTCAGACCCTGGTCTCCAGAGTCATAGTCCAACACTCAAACCACTATACCACACTGGTTCTTCTTTACACTTGGTTTAATTTTGATATTAGCATGTCACAGTCTGTGCCACAATCTGCTCCTGGTCTTGTTTTTGCAGAGAGAATGGAGCTTCCCCATCATCTGTTTCCAGTTATTTAGAGTATTTGATTTCTATATTGATCCTGCTGTGATGTCCTCCTTTCCGGTACATACTCTAACTGCAGAGAGGGAAAGGTTGAATGTGTCAGAGTGGCTAAGAGTAAGGCCATCAAGAGATGAGATTCTATCAAGAGCCTAGACTACTAGTATGGCACCCAAGTTGGAATACACCAAGTGGATACAGCAAACCAAGAGGCACTCATCCTCTGCAAGAGTAATGGCCACATCAGCAGAAGCGAAATGACAATTCTAATGGTGAGGATGATGGAGAAGCTCCAGAAAGAAAGCTAATCGACAGCAGCATTGGGTGATATTAGCACAGTATCTCTTAGAGACAATGGCACTAGCAATTTCACTGATTCTTTTTCTTCACTGTGCAGAAGGAAGCACTATAAATCAAAAATTTAATGTCAAAAATATGAGTAATATGACAATCCTTCTGGATCTGCTCCTCACAAACTATATTTGAGATAGCAGCATCACTGGAGTCTCTCGGTTGTTTTTCCCTCCACCACATTTTACATTCTGTGTGACATTTTGATGACGAACATTTGGAAAATTGGCTGTTCCTCAGTAACACATGCTTCCAGTTTCCATAACAAGTGATAATAAAAATAATGTCACTGCTTTTCTTAAAAGCTCTGCATGGGATACAAAACACTGCATCTGCTGGGACAGCATACTCCAGCCAATCTCTTTTACCATGCCTGAAGAATGAACACCACCAACTGTTTTTGGAAGCATAGAAAGGTCTGGATCTCAGAGGTTCTGCTCTCTTCAAGTCACCTGGCTCTAGCTGATAGTGGTGATCAACATCACTGTCAGTACTTATTTTAAAAATTAATATCCATAAATTTCACTTTCTATAAGAAAATACTTGACAAGATATCACATAGGAACTACACACCTGTCTGAATTACAGGTACTAGAATTAACTATACGGTGAGACCTCAACTTTCTTGGTGGTTAGGGGAGCAGGAAAGTGGAAAAGTGGAAAAACTGGGAATATCTGTAGCTCCCACCTGCACCGCAAACACACGTGCTCTAGACTCTGCTGCAAAAATCTCCTTCTTGAGAAGAAGGAAGAGAAGGAGAACAACACAGAGAAGGAGATTTTTGCAGCAGCCACTAACAGCTCGTCCCTTTATTAACTTTGCCACTTTGGTACCAGGACTCCACCTCTCTCTGAGGCTGCCTCCAAGCCTTTTCCCAGAAAAGGCCCCACATCTTCACAGGGTTTGATTTCTATGTGCACAAATTCCTTTTTGGACAGTCCTTCATAATTCCCTCCTTTCTGGGAAGCAGAGTTATTGACTTCCATATGTACAAGTCCCTTTTCAGACAGCCATTTGTGATTTCCCCTCCTCTTTCTGGGGAGCAGAGTTATTGACTTCCATGTGCACAAAATCCTTTGGAGACAGTGCTTCATCATCCCCCACTTCTGGTGAATGTTGGGGGTGAGGAAGACAAGCTGCAACCACCCTGCTAAACAGCAGTTGCAGGAGGGAGGAAGGGAGGAAGCCACTCCCTGTCATTACAGTACAGTACTCCCAACACCTATACCCATAGCTATATTGCTAAACAGCAGCTGCAAATCCACAGACAATCAACTTCATGGAAGTTAAACCCACAAAAACTGAAGGCTGACTGTAAGAGAATGAAGTCTCTGTTCTACTGGAAGGCCATAAAGCCACCTGACACTGCTTCTGATGGTTCTGTTACAAATTCAAACACCCTATTTTGGTAGTACAAAAATTTACATAAGCAATATCAAATAAGGTCAATTATTTATATTCACTACTTGCACGGTTATGTACAGGTCTAAAACACTGTAATGCATGTTTTAGCCATACTATACCCCTAGAAAACTTTTTAAAATGGAACCAGCTAGAAAAGGTTGAAAGACTGTATTTTACAACATTAAAAAAAAAAAACAGGGAAGAAATGGCTTTCAAGCATGTATATCATACACAATATTTCACTTTCCTATGTCAGGGCTAAGTTAATCAGGTCTGATTAGACTTCCTTGGCCTTGGAGAGACAGCTCATTCACCCCTCTGGTTCTTCACAGGTTCTGCCAAGGAATAGCTGGGTTGCTGCACAGTCTAAGTCCAAAAGCATAGGTACATCCCATTGCCCACAGAAGCTCACTGAACACTACAAGGGAAGGGAAATGCAGTGAGCAATGCTTACCAATACTGCCCTTCCCATTTCTTCCAACTGAAAACCTTCAGGTTTGCCAATTCTCTCTCTCACCCATCAAGATATGCATTCACTTCATACATGCAGTGTACATCTGATTTCTTGTCTCATCTCTACATTTCCTGCTATCTTTCTATAGTAATATTCTTGTTTATTTCTCTGCCCCATCTTTACATGTACAGATTAGTTTTTCCTCTCTGAACATAAACACTCCCACCTCATTTTACACTTACTGAAATGTAATTCTCATTACACTTGTTGTAACAAATGTCCATCTGATATAGACACCAAATATTTATGTCACCATTCTCATAAGTATACCGCAGGGGATGCTAATGGTGGTTAACAAGAACCCCACTGCCAGGCTTCAGCAGCATAGCTAGTGTGAAGCTAAAGTTGCAGCATTTTTACCTTGCAATTTACAAAATCAGATGTTTTTTCTCATTTGATCCAGATAGTGGACATGTATTGGAATTCCTCTTTCTTTCTTTTTTAACTATATTTACTATCAAACATTGTAGACAAAACAGATCCAACTGTTGAATTCCTCTGACTTCCAAAATGAGACATAAAGATTTTTACAGTTTTATATTTTCCATGCTCATATTCTCTACACATCTTTGTTCAGTCCCCTCTCTGTGTTTCTATGCTGTGTTTCTAAATATTCAAATGAAGGTTTAAAGTTATTGTAATACTAGAACTTTTAGGACTAAAGGAAAATGTTATTTGTGGGGGGGGGACAGAATGATCACTGGAGGCAATACCCTCTATTTGTCCCACCTTTCACTATACCTCTATGTTATACCACCTTTCGGGGGGGGGAGCCTTGCAAGGCAACTCACAGACATGCTCACAATATTTATAAAGTCCAAAATATTAAAAATAAAACTGCAGCAAGAAAGGCCAAACTCAGCCCAAAAACCATAAAAAGATGAAGTAAGCAGCAGCAATTTTAAAGATCCAGTTCAGCATCATTAACTAAAAACACAAGTCAAGCAATAAGAACTTTAAGGCTTATATTAAAAAAAAAAATAACAGTTGAATGAACTCAGGTGAATGCTGATGCAACAGCAATGAACAGGAATTAGAATTCAGTCATTTGAGATCCAGATAAGGCACTCTAGCCACTACACCACAATGGTTTTCCAAAGAATGTAACTTCTAAGAACTCCTAAATATGAGCTCTAAAAGAACTACAGTGAACGTGAAGAGTGACCTTCAGGCAGCTAATACCAGTGCATGTTAGCACCAAACAGTTCGACAGGCGGTTCCAAAGAGCACACGTTTGGCATTTACCTTGAACATTCTGAGATTATCATGGCCTATTAAAAATTTATTGCCTTGCTACAGGGAAGGCCAAGAGCTCAACCAATCTCTTTCCAATTCATGACTGGGAACACTCTGAGACAGCATTCATTGCGTACTATAGTTTAACCAAAGAGCCTCCTGCCAAGTCTGCCATTAAAGTTAAAACGCTCCTTTTACCTCGTGTTGTGTCAAATATTAACTTGGGCAATTCAGCTGAATACAGATTTCAGTCAGCACAGACTATGTTCAAAAGTATACTCATAAATCCTCGATCATAAAGATCGATATCAAGTTAATATTGAACAGAAGTGTGTTAAGAATATTTTTTCTGAAAAAGAAAAATCCTCTTCTTATCTGATATCTTGAGTAATGAGTAATGAAATGAATGGAGAAAAAATGGGGGGAAGAGAAATAAAGAGATTCCAAATAACAGGTGTAATTCTCTCTATATACATTC
The DNA here is from genome assembly GCA_948474755.1 of Ctenosaura bakeri. NCBI lineage: Eukaryota > Metazoa > Chordata > Lepidosauria > Squamata > Iguanidae > Ctenosaura > Ctenosaura bakeri. The sequence continues at coordinate 138,717 of CAOLHI010003399.1, forward strand.
ATACCCACACATAAATTCAAAAATACAGAATGAGATGGTAATCACATGGTCCTGGGACACCCTGGTCATATGATATGTTGGATCTCCCCTCCTAAGGCAGGCAGAGGGGTGGATTCACTCACCAGAGCAACTCCAATGGAGGGGAGGAAGGGGACAACCTGAGCTGTGAATCCACAGCCTTCTCAGCACCCAGACAACCCCACTTCCCCCAAAAACCAGCAGAACATCTATATTAGTCCTTATAACCTTTCCACTGACAACTAACACGTTGGATTTAAATCAGGAGAATGGGAGCAGAGTGAGAAAAAGCAGGGCTTTGAGACAAGTGGTTGATGTCCTAAATAGTAGAAAAAAGACTGCTCTGCTGGCTGCAATTCTATATATAACCCACTGAACTGAAGTGGACTTACTTCTGAACAGACAAGTACAAGATGGCACTATAAACATTATCAGTTCAGATCAGATAATAAAATTAGCTCTGTTAGTGTTCCCTTTGAAAATCTTGTAATGCATTTCTTTTTCTCCTGCCAGATCGCCTATGAGCTGGAGAAAAATGTGGAAAATGCTGTCCTGACATTTGTTGTTGCTGCTGTGCACCTTCAGCCATTTCTGACCTATCACAACCCTAAGATGAAACTATCATGGGGTGTTCTTGGGAAGATTTATTCAAAGAGAGTTTGCCTTTGCTGTCCTCTGAGGCTGAGGGAATGTGACTTGCCTAAGATCACCTAATGGATTTCCATGGCTGAGCAAGGATTTCAACCCTTGTTTCCAGAGTTATCCCAATGGTCAAACCACTATACCATGCTGGATTCCTGTTGCTGACATGCACAGGTCTAAACATCTCAAGAACATAGCAGGGCTCCTTCCCCTAATATAGATACAGATATAGATACATAAAAACAAATACTCATCCAGTCAGCCTTCAAAAACTTCAGTAGAGGCCATATCAGTTCTCCTACAACCAACAGAATATTTACACATAATATCTCAAAAACATTAATGGCACCCTCTCTCCAGAACACTTTCCAAATGCAGTTTAGAGGCAAAGCCTAAACCTGGTTTCAGTTGGCTCCAAAAAAATAATTTATATCCTGTGTTACCTTGAGTCATAATAACTCATTATGCTGTGTTTTATGGTTTTGCTTATTAGGTTTATACTGTATCATTCATATATATATATATATATATAATTGTTTTATAGCATGATGTGTATAGATCACTTGAAGATATCACATTAAGCTTTATACAAGTACTGGAAGGAAGGAAGGAAGGAAGGAAGGAAGGAAGGAAGGAAAGAAAGAAAGAAAGAAAGAAAGAAAGAAAGAAAGAAAGAAAGCAAGCAAGCAAGCAAGCAAGCGAGCGAGCAAAGAAGCAAGCAAGACAACAAGCAAGACACCATTCCAGATGATTTCTATTTATATAGGTTGCACAGCAAGGCAATGTATGTTTGCTCCCAATAATTACACATAATCTTGGGTATTAATTCATTGAAGATACTGAACACAATCAACAACAACAACAACAACAGAGAAAAGGAGATGTTCAAATTTCCTGCTGTAATATCAATGCTCAAATACGAATACAACTGCAAAGAAAGACTATAAAACTCCTGAGTTAGTTTTTTTTTTTTAATCCCTGAGACAAAGACATATGCAAGACATTACACAGGTTAACAGTTACAGAATAGTCTTGGATTCTAATTTTGCATAGTCTGATTGGCAGTGCTTCTCCACGGTTTTAAGTATGGATGTGTTTTCTCTGATCATCTATCTGATGTTCTACCTGGAGAAGTCAGGGGATGAACCTAAGGCCTTCTGCATACTAAGTGTGTGTCCCCCTACAGGTAGTACTCAGCAGAATGCATTAATGATTCCAGAAAACACAGGAAGAAATGTGACCAGCTAGAATTTCCCACATTATGTTTTTCTAAGCACATCAGCTGTCACAATTTTAGTTGTTCTATTATTCCAAAGCAATTTTCAGGGCTTGAGAGATGGCATATTACTAATTGTTCAAATATTATTTGTCCGAAGAAACTACATGAACAGCTGGCAAACACCCACACTTTCAAGAAAACCATTCCTTTTTGCCATCTCAAGAGCTCCACCTTGTGTTCCACAGCGGTCAGGTAATTTCATTTCAAGTCTCAAACTGGAGAAATTGTGTTAAGTATTGATCCTTCGTTGTTAAACAATGGGTGAAATACATGAGATATAGAAGTTATATCAGTGTACATACTCTACATGCTATATAAAAAGAAACACTGTAGACTAATGAAAAAAACATCCTAAGCAAACAACCTATTAGGTGTACTCCAGCAGATTCACAGTGGTTTCAACAGTGGTTTGAACTACAGTGTCTTCCACAAACAGAAATGTACCTTTCCTTATTAAAATATGGCTATGTTCATTGAATTACACATACAGAGATGTGTTCAGGCCAGGAAAAATTGTTTAAAATACCCACACTACACTTTTCTGTGCCATCCTTGCAAAACTCCTGGAGAGAAAAAAAAAGCCACATTTTTTCAAACTTTTTCCAGGTTTTTTCCTGGGCTTCCACATCTCCATGCATCTGACACATCAGCAGTATGTCCAACACAAAAGCAAGTCAGCCAAGTGCATGAAACACTAACTACAATCCTGTGGACATTTATTCAGAAAAAATACTCACCATATTCAGCTTAGTTTACAGCCAGCCAAATTATGTGGCACTGCAATTTGAAACCGATGCTATACCTTTCACAGACTAATTTCTTGGTCACAGCATTTCAAGACTTAATCTGTTATCTATCAATTACTGAAAACCAGAAAAAAAAAAGCTTCTTAGCATTTCCTACAACCTCTCTCTACAGCTGAAAAAAGCAAGGATCATAAAGCCAAAACACTTTCTAACAACTAAAGATAATGCATTGTCCCGAAATAAATAGCTTAGAAGAAATGATAACAGATTATCATGGCTTGCCTGCTAAAGAATTACCAAGTTATAAAAGCTTTCTCCATCAAAATGATACTCATTCAAACTTATTTTTTATCTAGACCACTTCACTACAGTCTATTATTTTTCTTGGTGAATTAAAAATGATCCCTAAAGTTCCTTACATTATTGAAATTCAACCAAAGAGCTTAACAATACAGATTGCAATCTCACTGGCTAACTTATAAACCCATTCTTCAAAGAAGAAAGAAATCCTGGAAAAATGTTCTGTGACTGTTTTCACACACAAATTGATTTTACGCATGAAGCAAGTGTAAACCATACACAAACTGGACCAGAGGCTGAGATGAAAGAAAAAAACAGATGAGGACAAAACAGAAGAAAAGATGCTAACTTGAAACTGGCCTGTTGTAAATTCTCTTTGCATAAAACTAGTATTTTTTATTGTACAGCAGCTGTAGCACAGTATAATGGTAAGAATTTTTTCAAGGTTCAATAAATGCGACAAAAATAATTCCTAAAAATAACTCTGAAGAGATACCCTTTGTTGTGTGTAATTAGAGTCAGGTGTGGTGCCTATTTTAAAATAGTAACTAAATGAGTAAATATTGTGCATCACCAGTTGCTCTTTTAATAGAGTTGGAAAAGAACACTGCAACAGATATAATCTAGGCCATTTCCACATGAGACTGTTATAGCGCTTTGATTCCACTTTCAACATCCTATGGAATCCTGGGGTTTGTAAACCACAGGATTCCATAGGATGTTGAAAGTGGAATCAAAGCGCTATAACAGTCTCGTGCGGAAATGGTGCTAGACTCCAGTAAAATCTTTAAAGTCAACTCCTTTATTTCCCACATGCCAGTACCAATGTTTCATACATACTTTAATTTACTGATGTGTAACCTGAACTGTACAAGCTTCTACTTTCTATTACAGAGGCAGTTCTGCAAAAGTGTACAAAAACAATATGCAAGAAATCTGCCACCACAACATAAACATGATTTCTTCAGCATCAAATAAAGGACTAGTATAAAAACCAAAAAACACATGAACAGCTCTTTCCTTGTATCTTGCTGTGAATTGAAATTGGGGGGAAAAAACTACCAACGTTTAAACACATAGGCATAATTTATGTAGGGACAACTTTTCTACTGGAATTAATTGCAAATGGAAAATGTTCAATTTACCTTCCCGAAATCCCCTGATATCTATTACAATGGCCACTCCACTTTTGCAAGAGTTTAAGGTGCAGAACTCTCACGAAAGTGGAAAAACTGCAAATAACTACCACCCCTTGTGCTCCCTCTTTGATTCCCTTCCAGGGCTCCCCCTTCCCATTCTCTTTTGCCCTGGTGTGTGCCTTCCTTCTCCACACCTGGGCAAAAGGCAAGGGAATGGGAGGGGAAGCACCACACACGGAGAAGGAAGACATAAAAATGATTGGGTCTACAGCTCAAAAATAAGGTGTACTTATTTCAAGCACAATCTCTCAGGGAATCCCTAGACACCTCTTGCAGAACTCTAGGGTTCCAGGAAACACTGGTTGAGAAACCTTGGTTGAGAGCAGTTGTTCCCAAACTTTGGCCCTGTGGGTGCTTTGGACCAATTCCCAGAGGCCTCAGCCAGCTTGGCCCACAGTCAGGAATCCTGGGAGCTGAACCCCAAAACACCTGGAGAACCAAAGTTTGGGAACCGCTGGTCTAGAGGAAGAAATGCCCTTACATGTAATTTTTCTTGGAGGCTAGTGTTAAACAGAAAGAGCCACAGAGAACACACTTAATTCTAGAACATAATCAAGCTCATGGAGAGCTGAAAGAGGTGCAGGATTATCCTGCTGTCCAAGGCTGCATAGCATTGACATCAAACAATGTTACAGAAGCATTCATTCCATTTTCAGTTTTACACATTCTGTTCTGGAACTGGAATTGATTTAAAGGCATTGTTTCCACTCAGCACTGCGAAGATGCAAAATATTTTTATTGTGGCACAAATGATAAGTAAACAAAAACAAACTAGACCTTTTTGCATTTATCACAAAAGTGTGATTTATAATTATAGGCGCAAGCCCTGCACAGACACACTCTGCGGTAAACCAAAGTTTAACACTAAACAGAAAAAGGCCACATCTGCAAACAGCACATCTTTGGAAAGATGGGGAAGGAACCAAAAGGAATGTTAACATAATCCAGACTTTCTGCCAGCCATTGTGTTGTCTTGCTTAGGTTGTGACTCTGTCCCGCAGTTTCAGAAATTCAGCATTTCTGCTATTACATGCCCATAAGCAGTGTGAAAGTAATCACTGTAACCACTAGTTCCTGTTTTTAGTCAGCCAGATCGCAGCTCAATTTTTCAGCACCACAAACCCTCTCCCAATGCTCCCCACACATCCAAGGAAGGAGATGGGTGTGAGAGAGGAAGAACAGGGCCACTAACCCCCTTTCCCTCACCTTTCTCTGACCTGGGTTTGGACCCTAGATGTTTACTCTCCCCACCATGTCTAGGTCCCCTTCCCATAGACCACATGTTTCAAACACAGGCCTGCGGGCCGAATCTGGCCCGCCAGGCCATTTCATGTGGCCCTCACACATCTCCTGCAGCTGCCTGGCGAGCCCAATCCCCACATAGCGGGCCCCTGGCTGCTGTTATTCTGAAGTGGGAGCAGAAAATGGCACAGAGAAGGTCTGGGAAGCAGAAGGTGGCACACTTTGGATATACTGACCAATTCTACGTCCCTTTCCAGAGGTATAGGGACCATAAACTACGATCATATAGCCCCAAAACGCCCAAGGAAAGAAAGGTTGATGCAGCCCTGGTGGCGCAGTGGTTAAATGCCAGTACTGCAAGCCACAAGGTTGTGAGTTCGATCCTGCCCGGCTCCAAGGTTGATTCAGCCTTCCATCCTTCTGCAGGTCGGTAAAATGAGTACCCAGCTTGTTGGGGGCAATTAGCTAAAATACATTGTAAACCGCTTAGATAACACTCAGTTGATAAGCGGTATAGAAATACATGCTATTTGTAAGTTGTTCGCCGCCCCGATCCATATGGAGAGGCGGGATACAAATAAATAAATAAAAAAGACAGAAGGCAATTTAAAAATCAGTAATAATCTAATGCAGAGGCAATTACTTAACATGATAGAAGACAGCCTTATAGATGCAACCGGCCCTTTGAGGGCAACCATAATGCTGATGCGGCCCAAGATGAAATTGTATTTGACATCCCAGCCATAGACACACCCATACATTTTGATATTTGCGCTTTTTCCACATATACAAGAGTCCTGCGCCCCCAACTCTAGCAAATATGGAGTATCAACCGTGTTATTATTATTATTATTATTGGGTATTTAGGCAGAGCACGAACTTGATAACAGCCACATCCTGATTGTAATCCTCGCCTGTCATGAGTTCGGACTGTCCCTGTGGCTGTTTGAAAAAGCGGCACCGCTACCAGCCGCGCATTGTTTGAGGGGGTCGCCGAGGAGGCAGGGCTTCTCAGCTCGAGCCTCTCCGCCTCTCGCCCCCCCCCCGTACGGCAGTCCGCGGTGAGGGGTCTCCTTTATCCGGGATGCCCTGGAAGGGAACTAACGAGCCTGAGGAGCGCTTCTACTCCCGCCTCAGAGGCGGGCGGCAACCCCCTCCCTCAGCCGCTTTAGCCGTTGGGCGCGCCCGCGCGCTCCCCACTCACCATGGCGCAGCCCCTGCCGCCGCTCTTGCCCAAACGCGGTCGCGCGCGGCCGCCTTCAAACCATGCAACTAAAACCGGCCGACTGACCACGCCGCCGCTAACCCGGCCGCGTCTTAGCAACCGAAGCCACGCCTCCTCCCCTTCGCGCATGAACAGAAGGTTGTTTGTCGTTGGGTTTTTTTGAGCGACACACAGAGTAAACTTCCGGTTTTTTTAAAAAATGGAACGCCTTCGCTGCCATTCGTTTCCTATTGGCTGAGAGTGGTATCAATCTCTACATCTTTTGTGAGGGTTAACGATCCCGTCTCTAGTTTTCATTGGAAGATTACACCGGAAATTCCCGTCAGGTGCGGGAGAAAGCCGCTCAGGAAGACGTCAGCACTATAGTGTTGGATGGGACCATAGAGATAGGAAAATTAGAATGTATCCGCCACTGCCGTGGAGACAAAACTTCCTGGTTCCTTTCGAAGATACCTTTCTCCCCCTTAGTTTGAAGACTTAACTGAAAAGGTTGAATAGCTAAGAAAAAAATGATATTTAAGAATCAAAAGGGAAGCGTTCGTGCTCTCCTTTGCAGTATATCCACAGAAAAATTATTTGTAGGACATTCGATGCCATAGTATTTCTGATTTTATGCGCAGTGTGGATATGAAAACTGGACAGAGAAGACAGCTGACAGGAAAAGGAACAACTTAATTTGATGCTGGAGGAGAGTTCTACAGAGTTCTTCCATATAGGCATTGCCAAAAAGGGAAATAAATGTGTCCGAAAGGAAATCAAATCTGCATTCCCCTAGAAGCCAAAATGGCTAAACTGAGGGTATCGTATCATAGGCCATTTCCGCCCTACGCTGTTATAATACTATTATTCCACTTTCAACATCCTGTAGAACTCTGAGGCCATTTCCGCACTTGACTGTTATAGTGCTATTATTCCACTTTCAGCATCCTGTGGAATTCTAGGCTTTGTAGTTTCCTGAGGCCCAAGAGCTCTCTGGCTGAGAATTCTAAATGTCCCTCCCTAAACTGCAAACCCCTAGGATTCCACAGGATGTTGAAAATGGAACGATAGCACTATAACAGTCGAGTGCGGAAATGGCCTGAGTTTTGTAGTTTGCTGAGGCCAAGGAGTTCTAAATGCCCCTCTCTGAACCGCAAACCGCCTGGATTCCATAGGATGTTGAAAGTGGAGTGACAGCACTGTAACAGCGTAGGGCGGAGATGGCCTTGGACGTATCGGGAGACAACATGACTCTGGAAAAGAGGATAAGGTTTGTAAAGTCAAAAACGGTAGGAAAAGAGGAAGGCCATATAACAGATGGGTTGACTCGATAAAAGAAATCACGGCTCTTGAGTTCACAAATCCTCAGCAGGGACGTTGATGACCAGGGCTCTGAAAGGTCTCTCATTCATAAGATTTCCATGGGGAGCCAGCCAGCCAGCCAGGGTGGTGTAGGCGTTTTGAGTGTTGGATTGGGACCCGGAGACCCATTCCTGCCCTACACTGTTACAGTGGCCATTTCCGCACTAGGCTGCTATAGCGCGATGATCCCACTTGCAACCTCCTCTGGAATCCTGGGGTTTGCAGTTTCGGGAGGGGCCGGCTGGCCCCTCCCGAAACTGCAAACCCCAGGATTCCAGAGGAGGTTGAAAGTGGAATCGTCGCACTATAACAGGCTAGTGCGGAAATGGCCAGTGCTACTATTCCACTTTCAACATCCTGTGGAATTCTGGGGTTTGTCGTTCACTGGGGCCAAAGAGCTCTCTGGCTGAGAATTCCAAAGGCCCCTCCCTCAGCTGCAAAACCCCAAGATTTCAGAGAGGTTGAAAGTGGAACAACAGCACTTGCCACAAGGTTGTGAGTTCGATCCTGCCGGGCTCCAAGGTTGACTCAGCCTTCCATCTTTCTGCAGGTCGGTAAAATGAGTACCCAGCTTGTTGGGGGCATGTATAGAAAAATGTATCGAAATACATGCTGTTTGTAAGTTGTTCACCGCCTCTCATCATTTGTCTTTTTGTGTTAATTTTAATTTGTTTTAATAACTAAGGTGTTTTAGGGGGATAGACGGGTTGGTGGGTGGGGAGGATGGGGTGCATTTTAATGTTTTAATGTATTTGTATATTTTGTAATGCCGCCTCGATCCACTGGGAGAGGCGGGATAGAAATAAATTTTATTATTATTATTATTATTATTATTATTATTATTATTATTATTATATGGAGAGGCGGGATACAAATAAATAAATAAATAAAAAATAGCGTGGAAAGGCCCTGTAATTCGAATCGCTCCTTGGCCAAGGACGCTCCTTGGGTGACCTGAGGCAAGTCCCACTCTCTCAGCCTCAGAGAGGAAGGCAATGGCATAACCTCCCTCTGAATGAATCTTTCCAAGAAAACCCCACGTCACCATCGCCCTGGGGTTCCCTGACTCGACAACGACTTTGACAGCATACAACGACAAACGACAAGAGACGCGGTAAATCGGAGTTGGCTTGAAGGCGCTTAGCAACAGCAATAACAAAAGCCCTGACAATCCGGGGAGAACAAAAGGCTCACGCTCAACCCAGAAGTTGAGGCCTTCGTGTGAGTCTACTCATAAAGTTCTACATACGGAAGCAAGTAGACCGGAAGTTCTTAGCGAAGGCGGAACGGCGAGTGATGGACGGGAGTGAGAGGGGCCAGTAAGGAAGGGGTCGGAGGAGTGCGATCGCACCGGCAGTGGGTAAGGGATGCTGGGGAATTCGCCGCTTGTGGAGGAAATCGCCTTGTAGGGGGGAACCGGTTCTATTTGAGGAAACTTTCCTACTGAGAAACAGGTTCTGCTGAAATAATGTTTTGGGCCGAATAGGTAGTTAAAGCTGGTTGTCAGAATCAGTGACGGCAGCGAGAATAATAGTTGCCAGAACATGGAAATCACCGATAATGCCAGAGATAGAACAATGGCTCCAAAAAAAATAACTGAGGTCCTTTCCGCACGACACTCTTATAGCGCGATTATTCCACTTTCAACCTCCTAGGGAATCCCTCCCGAAGCTGCAAACCCCAGGATTCCCTAGGAGGTTGAAAGTGGAATAATCGCGCTATAAGAGTGTCGTGCGGAAAGTGAGTTAAAACAATGTGATGTCTTCTCTTCATATTTAAAAGGGAAGAATACAGATGTAATTGAAAAAGAGTGGCAACAAGTAGTAAAATTCATGAAGATAAAGGGATGTTGGGCTTAATTGGACACCGTTAATTGGATAGTATGAAAGAGGCTATCCTAGGGGGGGTATAAGAACACAAAGATATATATATATATATATGAATAAATGTATTTTATAGGAGAAATGTTTAAACATAATATTAAAATTCAATATTAAAATTATGTCTTAAGAGGAAAAATTATAATGGAAAAGGTTAAGCCATACTGATTAATTAGAGAGGAAAGTTATCTGTAAACTTTGATAGGTATACAATAAGATATTGGGGAGTTTCGAGAGAGCAAAATAACGTGGGATAAGATTCTGGTAGAGAGGACTAGGAGGTCAAGGAAATGTGATAAATAATATTAAATATGTATGTATGAGGTGAAAATATGCAAACATTTCCGTGAAAAAATGTAAATATGTAAATAACTGTGCACTGAAGCAAACAGAAATGAATTACATGTATGTTACAATTTTATTATATGTATAATTTATAAAAATAAATTTAAAAAAAGTATCAGATAAGGAGCTAGTTAGAGATCTTGTGTCATCGGTGATGTCTAGCTCGGTCTTTGTTTAGTCAGCAGTAAATGCCAGTGAATTCTGCTGCTCTCCCAGGTAAAAGCTTGTGGGGAATCGCGGAGGGAGGGTGTAAATGGATTGCCATATTAATTTGTGCAACGACAAGAAGAAGTCTTGAGGCACTTTTAAAAGACTTAACGGGTTTTAATTTAGCATAGGCTTTCTCAGAGTATAACTCAGTGGTCGTTATTTGTTAATTAGTGAGGTTTCCATTCTGTGTGGCAAAAATTGGTGCTTTCCTCTATAACCGTTTCCTGGAATACAGTAGAATTCCTTCACAAATGGGGGAAAAAAATCGATTAATCTGAAAGTAGGGAATACTCTCTGCATCTGTTTAAGTGGGTTGTAGTTGTCGGAAGTTTATGTCAAAGAATTCTGTTAGCCTTTAAGATGAGGCAGAGGTTAATTTTGGGACTAGGAATGCAGCCTTAGAATGGGAAAGGTTCTGAAAGGCCAGGTGTAACTCTGTGGGTATTTCGTGTACGAAACCTGATGGACTTCTACAACTTGTGGCAAAGCAACAAACCATTGGATGTTGTAGCAGGATCGTCCTCTCACCTCTTTGGAGGACAGTTGTTTTCTTCCTAGTCACAAGTCGCTGTGACAAAGGCTGGAGAGCCAGCCTGGGGTGTACTGGTCTGAGTGCTGAACTAGGACTTTGGGAGACAAGGGCCGTTTCCACATTAGACTATTATAGCGCTCTTATTCCACTTTCAACATCCTATGGAATCCTGGGGTTTGCAGTTTAGGGAGGGGCCTCAGGGACCCTCCCTAAACTGCAAACCTCAGGATTTCATAATAATAATAATAATAATAATAATAATAATAATAATAATAATAAATATTTATTTCTATCCCGCCTCTCCCAATGGATCGAGGCGGCATTACAAAAATATATAAAAACATTAAAACATTAAAACGCACCCTATCCTCCCCACCCTCCAACCCTTCTATCCCCCTAAAACATATTAGTTAATTAAAACAAATTAAAAACAAGATTAACACAGAAGACAATGATGAGAGGCGGTGGAACACTAATCTGGGAAGGCCTGTCGGAAGACAACGGTCTTGACTGCTTTTTTAAAGCAGTCAAGACTGGTAATGTGCCGGGTCTCCTCCGGCAGGCCATTCCATAACTTGGGAGCGACAGAAGAAAAGGTCCTCTGGGTAACCGCAGCCAACCTAGTTCTGATTGGCTGCAGTAAATTCCTCCCAGAGGACCTTAGTGTGCGGGGCGGATTGTATGGGAGAAGGCGATCCCGCAGGTCTAGTGTGGAAATGGCCAAGGATTCAGATCCCCATTCAGGCATGGAAATCTACTAATTTATCTTGGGCAGGTTGCACACTTTCTCATTCTCAGAGGAAGGCAGTGACAGACCTTCTCTGAACAAATCTTGCCAGGAAACTCAATGATAGGGTCACCTTTGAGTCACCATAAGTTGGAAACAACTTGAAAGCACACAACAACAACAAAAAGTGCTGAGATCCTTCCAGGGACATATAGCTACAATGTGATAGTTATGTTCTGTCTCCCCATCTGACCCCCTAAAGTGCACTTTATAAGCCAAACAGTCCTGCGAAGTAAAAGAGTTCTTTGGTGCTGGTGAGCCCAGTGCTGAAAGATGATGCATCTGGTCCCCTCCCTCCAGTGAGCTGCAGTGGGATGAGCAGAAGCAGGGGCCCCAAAGGAGTCCTATCTCAACTTTTCATCACACCCTAAAAGCACCTGGCTTTTAAGGTGGGTTTTAGGGTCATTTGCTTTTGTAGCATGGTGCCATGATTGTAAATGTGAACGCAAAACAGTTTACAAGTTCATAAGGCAAGCTTAGGACTTCATCATTTCCTAACTGGCTTGGATTCATTTCTGATGTTTTGGGTTTGTCAGTTAACAAAATTTTAAAATGCAAGCTTCTAATAGAACAAAGGCCAAATTCCTGCTGGCTGAAAATTTGGAAAAGCCAGAGTTGACCTAAGACATTTTGCTGCCTGAAGTGCAGCAGTAAGTAAAGCCTATATCTATGGACAGCCAAGTTACTTTGGCACCTGATGTATAAAGTCACACAAGCACTTCTCCCAATCCCTGGCAGTAAAAAATACAATAAAATGTTAAGTAACCATCTGCTGCCTTTCCATGATACCCAGAGTCAGCTACCTGAGCATATGGCCTCATTCTCCCTCCCTGAAATTGTGGTGGTGAAGATGTGTGTGATTGAACTCAAGAGGAAAAACAGAACAGAGCTAATAGTCCAATCCTAGCTATTTCCTGAAATCCCACTGAGCTCAGTTGGATTTACTGGCTGCTTGTGAATAGGACTGTCGCCTTAGTCATCTTCCTGTTCCTAATCAATATCCTGCATGTGTTCTTCAGTTTTTACATCTCACAGAGGAATGGTGTTGGTCCAGTTCAGAGCTGATGGCACAATATGTGAAAGTAAATTGTACCTAGTGCTTTCCACACACCTATATCACTCACCTTGTGTTGTTGATTAGTTTTACGACTGTGCAGGCTGTGTGTTGTTTGTAGATTACTAAATGTGTTCACAGCAGTAATCTTTCACCAATCTTGAAATACCATGCTCAGTTAAATTGTGAGCCCTTATACCAGGGATGCAGAATATGTGGCTCTCTCAGTACTACCTTGCACTTCCTTCATTACTGACTGTGCTGGTTATGGCTGGTAGAAGTCCAGCAACATCATAAAGGCTATGTGTTCCCCTATGCAGCCTTATAGGAAAGAAAACCCTTTCAACTTTTTTTTTTTTTTGACTGCCACTCACAACTGCTTCTTTGAAGATGACTGGGACCACTGTTGTAGCTAAAAAGGCAATCAGGAGGCCAGTATAACTGCATCTACTCCTGGCCAGTCACAGACTTTCTTTTTTTTTGGACACGGCACTCAACCAGGTGGTGTTTGCTAGAGGGGGAAACCATCTCAGTTCAGTTGGGCACTGAATAGGAATATCTTCATTGATGATGTTTCAGGGAAATGGATGCTGAATGCAACCCTGTAGATTCTCCATTTTTCTTCAGTGTTATATCATCAACACTGGTATCCTGCTGGAATGCTGTTCTAGAGTAGAATCATGGTTCTTGAGCGGATCCATTCCTGAGTACAACTTATTTGGGTTTTAATACTTAAAGAGCTAAACCTTTGGGGAATGGTACTTTAAATGCATTCCCTGGTATTGATTTGTCAGTATTAAGATCTTCTTTGGAAAACCTCTCATGCGTGTCCCCTTTTTAAAAAATGAGGTAAATGCTGACTGGAGAGGGGGCCTCTTAAGTGATTGTGCCCAGATTCTGGCACAATCGGGGCAAAATATTTGTTGTTTATATAAGTTTTAGTTGAACATGTATGCCATGCCTTTTGATGACAAAATCAAACTCAGGGTGACTAATAATAAAAAAAGTAAATCTGTTGACACAGAGGCTGATATCTGGTTGGTTAGTGATAACTTGAGTAGACCCATTCAAATCAATGGTTGAATGGTGAGTCAGCATTAGGTCTACTCTAATAGGATTCAATGGGTCTAATCTAGTCAAGACTAAACAGGATTTAGGCTACAATGTCCTCAACAGGAAAGATTGGCTGATGCCAACACTTTTATTGTTGAAACATCAGTTGAAGACTTTTTTTGTTCTCCAGGATTTTCTAAACAGATGTTTGGGGGCTGTTGTACTTGCTTTTTTAAACGTATGGTTTCCGTAGCTTTCTGAAATCTTACTTCTGTTGTTTTTGTAATTCTAGACCTTACACTGAGTTTATAATTCTGTTTTCTTGTTATTATAACATATACATAAAACTATAAATACACATTAGATGCAGATGCATTCATTCATCTCTATAAGAACTAACATTCAAATGGAACTAAATCCTTAAAAATAATACAAGGGAGAATCAGGTTTATAGAAATGTCTGTTTCTTGACATCTTTCAAGTGCACGTATTTTTCAGGATGATTGCTCTTTCTCTTTTGATTAGCTGTTGACTGAGCTTTAAATTTGGAACAATTTTTTTTTTTGGCCAATATTTTAGCAACAGTCAGTAGGTTCCAAACCATTACTTGTTTGAGGATGGAATAATCTCATTCTTACGATCAACATAACCAGTAACTATAGTACAGTATGTCCAAGAATTAACCCAGTGGAATAAAGTACTTCTAACTTGTGTTCTTAATATCTTGCTTAACTCGCTCTTTTATACTGTGGAATATTCAGTGATCCGTGGGTTGGATGGCAATGTTATAAACTGCTTTCAGTGTGTGTGTATGTGTGTGTGTTTGTATGTGTATATATATATATATTTATATATAAAAAAAATTGAAATGCAGTGTGAAATATTTAAAATAACCTGCTTGCATCCCTGAATGTATGCATATGCTTAGTATGTGTCCGGGCAGCCTAAACACCCTAAAGGCACCAGATCCTGTCTGATGTTGGGAGCCAAGCAGGGTCAGCCCTGCTTAGCAATTGGATGGGAAACAGCCAATAAATACTGGGTGCTGTGCACTGTATTTGAGAGGATGGAATTGGCAAATCACTTCTCAGTATTCCTTGCCTATGAAATTCACAAGGTCACCATAAACTGGCAGGTGACTTGAAGGCACAGCACATGTGTGTGCATCCAGACAGTTCAGCTAGATTCTGGCTGAACACTGATGTTAATCAGCATCCTCATCAGCTTGCATGAGTGAGATCTGCCTTGTAGGGTTGGGTCAGTGTGGTGTGATAAATTATGCACTACAACCTCTGCATACTGACCAGAAGAACCAGCTGCTATAACATGTACCTGATTTTGGTGCAGTTTTTGTTAAAGTTTTGCATTTCTCTTTTGTGTGTAGCTTCATCAACAAAATGACAGAACTGCAGAAAGCAGAAAGCAGTAAGTAAATCTCTCTTCATATATATATATATATGTAATTCTGAAGGAGATATTATGCAGGTACTTGTAAAAGGAAGAATTTGTTATCAGGCTTGGTCAAAAGATGTATCCTGAACCTGCCTTCCCCAGTTCAGTGCCCTCCAGATATGATGAGCTACGATTTCCATCATCTCCACCATCACAGCCATGGGACAAACTGATAGGCCTTTATGAGGATCATGCCTATAATACCTGGAGGGCACTAGGCTGGGGAATGCTGTTGTGGACCAGGAATTTTTGTGGGGGAAGCTGGATGTAGAATATCCAGTGAGTTGTAGCTGTTTAGACTCTTTGTGTATGTTGATTGTAATGATTAAGGTTGGCTCTCTATATTCACGGGTTTAACTTTCATGGATCTGATTGTTTGCGAGTTTCTCCAATCCTTGCCTCTCACCTCAAGCACTTCTTTCCTGCGGAAACTTTTCCTCTTGGTGGGTCTGATCAGGCCATGCACCCCTTTAAAAAACTATCTCTGGTCCTCCTCCTCCACCACCACCACCACCACTACCAGCTGCTGTCTGGCCAGCTAAGGATGACTCTCATCCATTTCTCAGCACCACAAAACCTCTCCTGATGCCTCCCACACCCAAGGAAAGAGGTGGATGAGAGAGAGGAAGTATAGGGCCATCATGCCAACCCACACCTCTTCCCTCTCCTTGTGTTAATCTTTACCTCTGTCTCCAACTTTCAGCTGAATATGCCACTTCATGCATCCGTGGACCTGGAGATGGCATGGAAATGGAACAACCACCAAAATCTATTGAAGTTGTCCATACCACAACCAGCCATGCTCATAGAAGCCCACACAAGAAAGCTCCTCCTTCGCTAAGTCCTGGAGTTCTTCAGCTGGGAAAGATCTATGGTGATAAGGCAGTGGAGATTGAAGCTGTACGAATAGTGGTTCCCAAAGCTGCTATAAGCCATGTGATTCCTACCAAAAATGGAAAGACATCCAAGTCTGCAGGACATCCAAGAGAGACCCTCACCCTATCAGATGGAATTTCAGATACTAAGAAGGAGCTGTTAGAGCTAAAGAATGAAATAGGGAAGCTTAAGAACTCAGAGAGAAGATTGCTACAAGATAAGGAAGGCCTTTCCAACCAGCTGCATATACAAACAGAGGTAGGAAACTAAAAAGTGGGATGGGACCATTAAGTTTTCTTCCTAAGAAACTACTGTATTCTGCTTTTTTTATTATTATTATTATTATTTATTTGTATCCTGCCTCTCCATATGGATCGAGGCGGTGAACAACTTACAAATAGCATGTATTTCTATACATTTCTATACATGCCCCCAACAAGCTGGGTACTCATTTTACCGACCTGCGGAAGGATGGAAGGCTGAGTCAACCTTGGAGCCCGGCAGGATCGAACTCACAACCTTGTGGCTTGCAGTACTGGCATTTAACCACTGCGCCACCAGGGCTGGAATAGAGCAGGTAGCAGCAACTATCCATGATTTTTCTCTGGGTAAAAATAACCACAACAATGGAAATGCCTCTGCCTTTTATAGTAGAGACTTTCTGTACCTTGAAAAATTGTATGGTTCTGACAGTAACCATTAACTTCATGATGCCCCTTCCCAAAAAATTCCCATCAATAATTTATTATCAGTTTCTTGATATAGTCCTTCACATATTTACTCCATTGTGTCCAATGAGCTGAGTTCCTGTTAACTGTTTTTAGGATTGTAGCCTAAGTCATTGAGTCATACTACACCAAGGAATGTATCTATTGCAAAATAAAAGGTTTAACAAATTTCAGCACTGCTAAAAGATCTATACTTGTATCTGAACAACACATATCTACTGTTTCCTTTATAAGATTCTTACTCCATGCATCACCTTGTATATAAGCAATTGTACCCTGGCTCTGTTTGTGCTATAGTGTAGGTTTTGAAAGTGTATGGATTGGTAAACTGGTTAAGAATGCTTTAAACACGTGTGAAATTCACATCTAACTCTAGTCAGATTTAAATTAGCCATAAATGCTTAATTGCAATTTTAGCATCCATTGTTAAATATATCAAAGGAATAATGAAAAGACTGGGATGGTGACGTTACTACACTTGAGTCTATCAAAGTAATTTTGATTCATGGCACTGAACTATACATACAGAATGAGAGAGCGTGAATTGAGTATTAGCTTGCTTACTTTCATGTTGGTAAAATTTGCTTCTCATTCCTTGTGTGGTAGTTGCTATTAAGCGGCAATTCTGGTATTAGCTATCACTAAGCCTTTATTTTTCCTATCCCTCATAAAAAAAATAGTTTGTGAACAGTAAAAAATTTCAGGTGGCTCACACATTCACACTGTATTGATATCCAAACTAGATGTGGCTCAGGAGATCCATGATGCAGATGTCAGTTTTAAGCAGTTAATAGCAGACATGTAGAAGGAGAGAAGCATGTTTTCCTTTTCCCTACTTCTCTGGAAAATTAATTTCTCTGGAAATTAATTTTTTTCTTATGGGGGGAACAATACAGGGATTACATGGGTAGCTAAGAAATTGAAAATTATTCAGTGTGACTATGATCTTTCAATACTGTGGAAACATCCAGTTTTCAGAGTTGCCAAGACATGCTGCAGGTATGATATGATCAACATGCTTTCTTAACTGGCTATAACTTTTGGATACATTTCATAGAGTAAGGCAATGTAAAAGCTATTGATACCAGCCCAATGAAGCCGCAAAGTCTCATTATCACTGTTCTCTGGCAAATTCTGCCCAAATGAGTATTGGCTAGTTTTGCAACCACATTACTATTAGCAAGTCTGCTTTGGAACCTCAGCAGATTTCAGAATGCACAGCTATTTATTCTTTGTCTGTTGCATAATATTTCATCTAACCTCCTATGAGGTCACTCACTATCTTTCTTAATATTGGATAAGTAGACAGTTATTTTCCTCGTCAATACATTTTGTGGTTTCAGCGGTTAAACAATTGTCTTGTCTTAGGTCAATCGGGAACTGAAGAAGTTACTTGTGGCTTCAGTAGGGGATGACCTACAGTATCATTTTGAGCGCATGGCACGTGAAAAAAACCAGCTGATCCTTGAAAATGAGGCCCTGGGGCGGAATGTATCTCAACTGTCTGAACAGTTGGAGCGGATGTCTATACAATGTGATGTTTGGCGGAGCAAATTCTTGGCAAGCAGGTATTGTGGACTAATGCAGCTTTTAAAAGGATGTCTTGATATAAGGTTTTGCATTTCGATGAGATATAAATGGCCACAGGTAAAGAATTACCTTTTATTTAAAATTTTCCCTTAAATCAAAGCTGTCGATCAAACTGTAGTCATTAGTATTCTTTTAAGATCTGAAACTATCAGTCTGCCTTTCCCTGTTATCCTCTACATTGGTAAGAAATTAGGTTTAAGAAGGTAAGTCCCTTCTTGGGGTTTTTTTTTTATTTATTTATTGAACATGGAGGTATGCTTGTCCAGAGCAAGGTACAGACAATTCAGTGGCAAGTGGCCATAGATGTTAAACAGAGTCCTGAGATAAAGTTGGAGTAGAGACGACGTACAAAAATCCTGTGAGATGTGAGAGATGTGGCATTAATGATTTAAGGTTCAACTGGAGCAATAGCTGCCAAGAGCCAGAAAAGTTGTGGAGGTGAGGAAGCAGGTCTGAACTCTACCACACAGTTCACAATAATCTAGATCTCATACACAGTGTGGCAGTGTACTTGGAAATGCCACTGATGAAGTGGAGGTTGACTTGGGGTGGGGGAGAGATCTGCTGCTCCTGTGTTGCTTCCCTGTTGCCAGAGTACAACATCGAACAGTACAGTCCACATACAATCATGCTCAGACTGATGACTTCAGTTACTTCCCCCTTTAATGAGGTAAAGCGCAAAGTATGTTACATACAGATCTGCTTCTTCTTTCCTACTCATGTGGATATTAGTCATCCTCCTAGACTTATGTTTTGCTTTGCAATCCTGAATAAAGTAGAAGTGATCTGGCACTTGGTGCCCAACAGAATGTTGGTCAGCAGCATCACCACAAATTTAAATCAATATAAGGGCCTACTCCAGGACTTTCTGACAAAAATTCTGACTCCACTACTAATTTGCACTTTGGTGATACGCAACCATTAAATTGGAGGGTAAGCCCACTGGGTTTAATAGCATTTATGCAGTGGGAAAGCTCATATGATAAAGCTGATAAGGCACCTGACTTAGACCTGAATGACTGGTTCAAATTACAGTGATTCAGCAAAAACACCACAGAGTGACTAGCCCTAGATCACCATATCTCAATGTGACGTACCTCATCATTGCTACTGTGGGTATAAAATGAGAATTTCATGAAGTTGCTCTATGCCTGTTTCAGGAGGGGGAATGTATAAGCCACAATAATATGCGAAACATAGGATCAAAGTCTCTCACCTAAAAGGGGAAACATTTGCAATCTGAACATTGAGTGATCAATATAAGTTTAGGGTATATCTTGTAAGAATAAATACCAGGTTAGCTGCTAATATATTTATGGAGTAGTATATTGAGTAGTATATATATTTACATGCCTAAGACAAATCTCTGCTTTCTTCTATAGGGTCATGACAGATGAGCTGACTAACTCCCGAGCAGTTCTGCAGCGTCAAGCTAGGGATGCACAAAGTGCCATTCAGGACCTCTTAAGTGAACGTGACCAGTTTCGCCAAGAAATGATTGCTGCTCAAAAGTATGAATATGTGTTTTTTTTCCCCCCCCTTGTCAATTTCCTTTAGCAACCATGAATCATTAATCGTTAGAGGAAAAATACCATAGATGTTTATACCCCCTCAAAGATTTATTGTTGCATGAGCTTTCATTAAAGCCATTCAATGTGTGGGCAAACACACATAGATATAAAGAGAAAAAGCTCTAAATAGTGGGAATAAATGACTATGAAATGCATAAGATTGCACAAATAGATTCAAGACAAATATAGTGGTCTTTACAGAGATAATTCTCATTCTGTCTTGGTTTCTCTTAGCCAGTGTCTATGAAACACAGTAAATGAACACATATCTGACATAAAGAAAAAAAGTAACAGTATAAAACAGATACAACACTTCAGTCACCTAGGCCAGTCGTTCTTCACCTGGGGTCCACAGAGTCCAGTAGTTCTTAATCTGGGTCCCCTGGGGGTCCATGGAGCCCTCACAGGGCCCGTGAAACCCTGCTGGTGGAGATTAACAACAGTGGCAGCAACAGGGATGTGGGAAGGGGTACGGGTACTGAAAGTATTCCTTCATTTGCACATACCTACTGCCATGTCCCTCACTGCCAACCCCTCCTGCTGCTATGTGCCTGATAAAAGGGACACAGCAGCAGGCATGTGTGCACCCAAACTGCTCCCTTGTTTGCAAACAATGGAGCAGTTTCATTGCCCACTTGCTCTCTCTCTCTCTCTCTCACACACACACACACACTCACTCACTCTGCCATATCCTTGATGAAACCAACACAGCAGCAGCAATGTGTGTGCATTCAGTTTATGACTTTGGAGACCAGGGTTTGAATCCCCACTTGGCCATGGAAACCAACTGGGTGACCTCAGGCAAGTCTCATTCTGTCAGCCTTAGAGAAAGGAAAAGGCAACAAATCATGCCTAGAAAACCTGCATGATAGGTTTGCTGTAAGAGGAAAGAGATGATGAATAGAAAGAACCTCCCTCTGCCATCAGCACTTTGTTGTTGTGCTTTCAAGTCACATTTGACTTAAGGCAACACTTAGGTGAAACTATCACAGGGGCTGTTTTTGGCAAGATTTGTTCAGAGGGGGTTTGCCTTTGCCTTCCTCTCCGACTGAGAGAATGCAACTTGTCCAAGGTCATTCAATATCTGAGTGAGGATTTGAATCATAGTCTCAGGAAGCCCTTAATAAATAAATATTTGAATATCTAAATTTAAATTATTTAAATCTCAAGTTAAGTTGTAGGGGTTCCTGCTAAAGAAAAGGTTAAGAACCACTTTACTAGGCATTCTACTGGTGACCTGAAAGTTGTAATTTTTCAATAAAGGAAATTCAGTAGGAGCATTTAGGCATAAAATTAGATTAGACTGTATCAGGAAGTTTTAGTCTATTTACTTGGGCTTTAATAGAATACACTGGATTCAATCCAAACATAGATAATGATAGTGCACTATAAAATTAATGTGGAAAATTAGTCATGACTAAGTCCATTGAGTCAATGTAGCAAATTTAAGAGAGTGCTCGTATGATCCTAAGAGCTGTGGGGAGGGGGAAGGGAAATCTTTCCTCCCAGTGTTAGACTATGATGGGCAAGTTTTGCTCTCTAAATGCTTTTGGACTATAACTCCCAACATCCCGGACCATCATCTGTGTTGAGTAGGGTCTATATTGTCAAGAAGGAGGACAGTTGCCCATTTCTCTCAGACAATGCTCTAACCTTGAAGGAGGAGATCTGATCTTGCATTCCCCCTCCTCACCACTCTCAAGGTATCTTGGATATTCTGTCATGGTTTCAGAATTCCAATGTCTTGTGGGGGGGCGTGTCAGGAGTTGGTAGTGAGCAGAAAGAAAACTTGCATCCACTAGATCCACAGTTCTCTTATTCCCCCAACACAGTGAGGAATTTGACTTAGCTCTGAGGCTGGTCTAACTGAAATCTTCCTGAATGCAGTGTGATAGAGTAGTTGTGAATAATTGTTGTTCTTGTGTGCCTTCAAGTCATTTCTGACTTATGGCAACCCCAAGGCGAACCTATTGTCGGATTTTCTGGGGCTAAGAGTATGTGATGCACTCAAGGTCACCCAGTGGGTTTCCATGGCCAAGCAGGGAATCAAACCCTGATCTCCAGGTCACAGTCCAATGCTCGGACCACACACACACACACACACACACACACACTTGATTTCTACACAGAATCACCACATTATACCTCCTCAATTTAATAGCATTTAGTCTAAGAGAGAAAGAACACATATGGGTGTAAGTATGTGGGATAGAAAAGTGTAAAGTACTTAATAATTGATGAGAGTACTTAATGCATGTGAAGTGTTCTCATCAAAGCTTATACCATAATAAAATTGTTTCTACAGTACCACAAGATGTTGTGTTGGCTACAATATTGCTGTTCCCTACAACTAGTTCTTATATTATTTTACAGTGGTAAGTTTTTGTGGCCTGAGATATTCTGCCATTTTTGACTATTACCTAGCTGCCTGGTGAACATTTCACGTCTCTGTATCTGGTGTTTAATGATCAGTTGTCCAAAAATGAAAACCCTATTCTATGTGGATGAATGGGCTTTTAAAATTTAATAAGAGGCTTAAGTTGGTTGAGATTTTGATCCTACTTGCTTGATTTGGATTGAGGCCAGATATACAGAATGATAATATTGTCACCACCTCGGTTTCCCAAGTAAATGGATCTACTTTGAAGCGTCCAAGATTAGGGATTCTTCTAACCTAACTGGTCATCTTGCCATCACTTCCCTTTTAATCAAGTGCTCTATGTGTCACATCAGGATGTGCTTTCATTCCATATCCCCTGTCTCATACTTTGGTCAGAAAGTACCCAATGTTATCTTCTTTCATCAGTAAGAAGACTGTAACCTTTGACTGTTACACCTGGATGCTGGATACCCCCTTCCATCCCCCCACATTCCCTATCGCATTGTCATCTTGCTATCTCTGGGACTAAGTCTTCTCCCTGTGGTCTAGAGTGTTCATCAATATCAATTCTTCTTTTTCTGTACAGGTTGCTGGAAGAGCTGCTAGTTTCTCTCCAGTGGGGAAGGCAGCAAACTTACTACCCTAGTGCACAGCCTCATAGTACAGCAGAGCTAGCAGCTGTAAATCATAAACTTGCTAAAGCAGTGACTTCACACCTTCTTGGAAACACCGATCACACTAACAGTCCAAAAAAGAGCTCTTCCCCAACAGAACTTTGCAACACTCCTGCTGAGAAAATGGCTGAAATGGTAAATATCAGTTATAGCATTACATTTTACTCTTTTGTTTCAGGCTTACTTTCTGGAAACGTAAACTAGCTCCTTGTTGTGAGATTATAACTAGTTCCAAGTTAGTGAGCTTTCAGTTTTGACCCAGCAGCACATTCATCTCTAAAATAAGAATGAATATTGATACACTTAAGAAATCCCAGTTTACTAGGACTGTCTGTTTACTTAAAGATAGGACAGTTGTTCTGGCCCGCAGAAAAGGGGGTGCAGCAGAATACTTAGGCTAAAGGAAGAGTGAGCAACCTCAATGCAGTTCTACTGCCAGTGAACGTCTAATTGTTAGAACTGTCCCACCTAATACTGCAGCTTCAGCACCTCTCTCCCAGCTCAGTGCACCTGTCAGAAATACAGTTACTGCTTCTGTCCCATTCCTCCTCTATCACTTTTACAAGCAAGATAATTTTAGTGGCAAGAATTGAGGAAGCTTATTATATAAAATGTACTGTTCCAAGCCTTCCATTTTCATGATTATTTTCTTTCAGGTATTAAGAATGCTGGATCCTGGCAGCTGCAAAGAAGCATCATCTGAACTTCCTTTTGCTGAGCCTACAGCCTCGTCCTTTCTCTCCCCAAAAAAGAATATTGGACGGTTTCACCCATACACTAGATATGAGAATATAACCTTCAACTGCTGCAATCACTGTCAGGGAGAACTGATAGCTCTTTAAAAGTTATTCTCTGCATAACAGAACTGTTCTTTTTAAAGAGGTTTACTTTCTGGGTGGTCTGTATTAGATTTTCTAATCTTTTGGGTTGAGCTTGCTGTACTAGAAACATTTGCCATGTGGTTGTCCAGATATTGCAAGACTACAGCTCTGTTCATCCATAACCAGCAGAGCCAGTAGTGAAGCTTGATGGGAACTGTAGCTCAACATCTGGAAGGTCACACATTTCCATTTTTGTCAGCTTTCAAACCTCTGAGAGTTCTGCTATCAAAGTAGGAATACTTTAAGTCCTTAAACTGAGTTCATATATAAACAGTATTTTTTTCCCTTTAGGAAAAAAAGTATTACAGGAAGCCCATGTAATACAATGACAGTAGTATTACAGTAGGCCCATGAGTGTCAGACCTTTGGATTTTATTTTCTTTAAGAGGTTCAGATACTAAATTATATCAGCTGAAGTATTTATTTTAATTAAGAAATGGTGGTGAGTGCAGTGCTTAAGGGTGTTGTGTTTTGTTTTACAGTTTATTTCCAATGCTGTTACATGGGCAGGGCAGGTGCAAATATTTACTCTGAGGAGAGCTCAGGGCACTTATTTTGATAGTTTTCTTAACAATTTTGAATGAAAGTAGAATTCATGGTTAAATCAATTCTTGAATTCAGTGTTCACATAAAATTGAAGCCAAAGAATAACAACAAACTATTTAGCAGACTATTACAGAACTGATTCTCAACCGTTTATGAAAATCTGCAAAACAGACTTTATAGCTCCTCAACACATGGCCTACGGGAACTTTAATATGGACATATTTCACTGGTGCTACTTAATCTTCTCAGATTGCTGTTCCTCCATACCTCTAGAGTATGGAGCTTATAGGATTCTCTTCTCTCATCTTTTATTTTAGAAATGAACAGTCTACTGCCAAATTTAAAAGGAAGAGCTTCCTATCTATGTCTGTTGCTGGGATAATCCTATTTTTGATCTTTATTATCACACAAATATCTCAAGTATCAGATCATGGGGTACAGGGGTTAAGAACCTGTATTAATGTTTAATGTGATGTATGGATACAGATATGTCTACTGTCCTCCAACTCACTTAACAATAAATGTTGGCTGCATACTTCGAGCTCATGTATCTTGTACCTCTTTCAGCGTTGATATGCTTGAAAATTCTTTACTAAATAATTGGGATTAAGAATGAATGTGTGTTCAATCTGTTTCTTGAACAATTCTATAATAACAAAGTGTCCATGTGCATCTTAAAAGTGGCTCTTGTGTGCATGGCTGTGAACATGATGAAGACATAAGGAATTAGTGTCAAAGTGTATCAGCTCCCCCCTTTATGGCTTTTTTTTTAAATCAACTTTCACTAGTACACTACTATAGCTCTTTAATTTTACAGCGTATGCTTCCATTGGTTCTGAACTTGAGATGTAATGAAAAAAATCAAGTTATACACAGTAACTACTTCTTGAAAAATGGTATGAATACTCTGAATTCCACTAATAACTCTTGCTGTCTTCAGTCTCTTGCTTTATTGTGGAGAAGGGAGGACAAGGCAAATACACACATAAGGGACATTGGGTCAGAACTTTGAAGCAGCAAAAGAGATGTCGTGGAGATGCTGGTAAAGCAAGTTATTAATGCTACAGACTAGCATCTTGGCACCAGTTGTGACACTGGTTTAAGGGTAGTCTTCACATATAATGCAGGCTCGAAGAAAACTGTGATCTTAAAATTATCTTAAAAATGATGTAACGATGCAATTGCCATAGGGGCATTTATTCCATTTTATGCTCTGTTTAACTAAAGAATACCATCCCAACCCATTCACAAATAGAGAATTATTCCAAGTTTAAAAGAAGGGAAGGGTTAATAAGACTGAGAAAATTAAGCCATTATTGAAGGACTGTGAAACATACCAGATGAGAAGCTGCTTGCAAAAGGCAGCCACTCCAACTTTACAAGGTAGTATGAAGGACTCCTGGTGTCTCTAAGCCTCACGTGTATTGGTCTGTGAAGCGAAGAGATCTTGGTTCAGAAATTGAACAAAGAATATTCTCTATTTGTTTTGCTCTTCTCGCTTCTTGCCTAAGCTGCTTTGATCGCTCTTTGGCAGCTAGTTGCTCTTCTCGTTTCTCCCGTCTCTTCTTCCTTAACCATCTGCAGAAAAAGTTTGAAGAACTGAATATAAAGTGACCAAACACATCTGAATAACTGCTTCCTTTTAGGTGTTATACATTATACATAGCATAATTATTATTGTATCAGTTTCATATGTTATTGATTGGAGCTTTGGAGCAGCAATAATAGTAATAATATGAATGCATCATTACACAATTACAGTAACTATGCCAATTTACATTTTTGAGGTTTCTGATAAAAGCAATTCCACCCTTTATTTAAGAGCACTGTGGAATATCTTGTTGTAGCTTACTGGACAGAAAGATCTGTGACACATCAGAACCTTGAAGCAAGGCATCCTCCTCTACCGGAGTTATTTCAATAACGCTTAGGCTTCTAGAGAGAACACTTCAGTTTGAAAACTCAGATCATTTTGTTTTGATAGAACTGAATCAGTTTTTATTCACTGTCCTCATTAGGAAAATGAATGCATTAGCTACAAGTCTAGAGTCTGAAATTTTCAGTTGATAGTTCTCTCACCCATATCCTATGTTGCAGCACCACATGCTGCACTGTAAGCATATTTCTCTCTCATGGCTTATAAAGGATAAGGAAAATCTGTGAAGTCAGAGGACAAGAAAGAAGGGCAGCATTATTCCTGATGAGGCAAAAGGCCTTCAACATTTTTTTTCCTGCAGAAATATTAAGAAAAATGAATTGTTCCTTTTAGAAAGTAACAAACACCACAAAAAAAACTTACTGCTTATAAGCTATCTCATTTTCCACTGTTCTTGGAAGGTAGAACATGCACTCCTCCTGCTGTTTCAAGTTTTGTATCTGTTTTTCTCTCATCTTCTCTACTTGTTTTTTCTTCAGCCATGACCTAAAGGCTTCTTCTGGATTTCTACTCTCCTGCTATTTATATATAGAAGAATTTAAATGCTTCAGATTCAAATACTGTCTAAGGTTTTCCAATATATAAAAAGTTAATGCATATGTCAGTTTACCCACTTTCCAGAATAACCAAAGCAGAAATAGTTTTGAAACCCAGAAACTGAGAGTTGCTGCAAGGAAGGAAGACAAATATGCAATGGATTTTTTTGGAAGAGAAGAAAACACTGCCTTCCTTGTTTTGAATACAAGCGTGTATTAGACTTGCCAGGGAAGTGAGTATTTCAGTTAGTTTTCAGAAAAAGAATTACAGAGTCCTCAAGATTGTATGGAACAATGCCATCTATGCCATTATCTCTTCTTAAAACAGACTGATAGTTGCTTAGTGGAAAAGGAAGATTACTCTGCTTACATTCAGAGGCACATTTACTATATTTTTGCTGGTTAGTATAAATAAGTTCTGGCTAAGCACAGCTGTAATTTTGAGGTTCTATTCTCATAGTAAATACATCAATTTACTTTGCCCAATATCACCTTCATTATATTTTGAGATCTTCACTATTATTTATAATTACCTGTCCTTCAATTCAGTGTAGCTTGCACGTGTAGAATAGAAAGAATACCATACTACACGCTCAGCCACCACAAGCAAAAAAGAATATTGCAGTAACTAACATTAAAAGCAGGAAAAAGTTAAAGGCTTGGTAAATGAAACAAAATTACCTACTAACTTTTCCACTACTCATTCATAATCCAGAGACCAATATAGCCCTTGTCTTATTTTTCATGTCCACTGCATCTCCAAAAGCTATACATGAAACAATGTTTATTAAAAGTTAAGCAATATCCTGTGACAGACTGCAAAGCAGTGTCTGATGAATATAAAGTGATAAAGGGTATACTCAAAAATCTGAAATTTGAAACAAAGGAGCCATATATAAAAAAAAGGTGGCACGCAAATATCACAATAGTCATGAAAGGAGTCTTACTGATGTTGTGAATATGACCAAACAGTAGTCTTACATTTTAGAACTGCAAGCTTGCAGGCAGAGAAATCTAAACTTACTCTGTTGTTTAAGTCTTCGAGCTCTTTTGCATGCTGAATTCGTTTCTCTTCTTGCATTTGTCCTTTTTTCTTCTGCAACCAAGCTTTGAAGACCATGTCATTCTCCCTCCTTTTCTGCTCCTCGAGTACTTTTTTCCTTATTTCTTCCTTATATTAAAACATCAGCAAATACTGAGAATTTTTAACACTCCATTTCAAAATTCAACAGTGTTATGACATTTTTGGAAGTAGTAAAAATTATTCAAAATTATGCTAGCTTGGAAATGTGAAGATGCAGAGTATTAACGCTATTACATAATAACAATATTCAAATTTCAATGGTTACAGAACAACAGTTTCATTAAAGTGTGGGAGATATTACGAATACTCTGAGAAACAGATATTGTGCTGACACGAGAGTGCTTCCAGCTGGAAGTGCTCGGCATGCAGATATTTGTATGAAGATTATCATTGATTTATCTTCAGCTGGTATTCTTCAACTCACAGAAAGCTCTCTGACCCAGCAGAAGGCAACAGGAAGAAAAAAAAAAGTTCAATGCACCCCCTCCTGCTGCAGAGAATTGGGAAAATCTGTCTTCAGTGGATAGAAAGTACTTCCACCAACTTATTTTAGGGTGGAGGGAGATTGGTGGTGATCGGCTTTCTCTGAAGCATTTTGTGGTTGGGTGACAATCAGGAAGGAGGAAGTGGGGCAAATCCACTTCTACCAGCCAGCACAGTGTAGTGGTTTGAGCACTGGACTACAGCTCTGAAGATCAGGTTCAAATCCTTGCTCAGCCATGGAAGCCCATTGAATGATCTTGGGCAAGTCACATTCTCAGCCTCAGACAAAGACAAAGGCAAAACTCCTCTGAAGAAATCTTGCCAAGAAAATCCTGTGATAGGTTCACTGTTGCTGCTGTTGTTATGTGCCTTCTAAGTCCTTTCTTACATGTGGCAACCTTAAGATGAACCTATCATGGTTCTCTGGGGCAGACAAGGTCACCCACTGTATTTCCATGTCTATGTGGGGAATCAAACCCTGGTCTCCAAGGCTGTAGTCCGTTCAAACCACTATACCACACTGGTTTGCCTTAAAGTTGCCGTAAGTCAGAAACAACTTGAAGGCACAAAACAGTCACATATACCTGGACCTTAACCTAAGGTTTCTTTCTAAGTCATGTAAAGTTATATAACTTACAAAAGACATAATGTGATTTTATTGACAGGTTTCTAATCATCACCTTCTTACATAATTTGAGGGAGCGCACAGGATAGTTGGCATTCAGTTAAATACAATTAAAATATTACAATAAAAATAAACAATATAGAACAGATAGGATGCAATCTCAACTTAGACATGCTTAGAACAAACCCACTGAAGTCAATGAGGCTCTTGTGTAGACATTAATAACCTAACTACCATTGATTTAAATGGTCCTATAAAATATTGACATAATTTATAACTAACTTGTGGGGAAAAAAACTACCAGTCATGAAGAGAGAGTCACTTCATTATATGATATTATAAGGCGATTAGATTGATTTTATGAAGGATAGCATACCAACTGCTATTATCCATGCTGTTACTATTCTATTCATGACAAGAAAGCAGGATCAAAAAGGAAAGTAACATCTAAGTCACAGTTTCAGTAATCTGTTTGTCTTTTTCATGCTCACCTCTTTCTTTAATTTCTCTTTCCTTTGCTCGATTTGTTTCTGAAGCTCCTTTTGCCTTGGTGACAGGCAATACGTAGAGCTTCTTGTTCCAAGGCCCACATTTGCTGACTGCACCCTGCGTGGACTTTTCCTCCTTTCCATGTTTCTTCTAATGTTGATGGCTGAGCTTGGTCGAATGGATGGTGGTTGAGGAACATAAATAAACCCTTCTCTGGAAGATGTCACAGGTTTTTGCACCAAGGACTCATCTTTTGTTAGGCAGATAGTTCCAAAAGAATTACTATAGGAAGTTTTAGGAGAAATGTGTTGAGTTTCAATGTCACTGAAAGAAACACTTAGTGGAGGGAAGAAGCCTTGGCTCTCAATGTCACGGATACTCAGGAGTTCAAACTTCCCGTCTCTTTCTACCAGGATCTTGCCATCCTTGTGTTCATCGTCTGTACCACCATTAAGAGAAAGAGCAATATCTTCCTGTCCCACATCATTAGAAATATGCAATTGAGACAGCCTACCTGAGATATTACTCTCATTATGAGGATCACTTCTATCAGTTTCTGCAGCTTCCAGAGATGGAACTTCAAGATCTACTAGATCATCCTTAAATTTTAGTTTCCGTTCTTTTGTTTCATCCAGAGGTTCCTGAGACAAAAGCAGTTTGTTGGCCTCTTCAATTTTTTCTAAGATGTATCTCTTTATATCTTCATCATCCTCCAAATCCTCCTGGTCTACCTTTGATTCCTGACAAGAACTTTCACTCTCACTATCAGATGCCTGCTCCAACTCCTTAGTTTCAAGATTATATAGAGTATATATTTCATTTCTTGGCCTATCATCCTTCAAAATGTCCTCAGACTCTGGGGGTTCTTGTGAAACATTGCCATCTTCATCCTTAACAATCTCCTCAGGTTCAAAAGACTCTTGTGAAGAATTTACTCTGTCCTCTTTATCTTCTAAATCTTTGCCAAAGCTTTCAACATTGTCTTCATTTTCATCATGATTCTGTGCAAAAATTAAAAGCATTTATTTACACTGGATGTAAGATGAGTAATTTGTCATTTAACAATCACATATAAAATAACACATAAAATATATGGACATGATTCACAATATAATTTTATTTTTCCATAGTAGCCAAATAATAAAATATAATTCTAAAGGGAAAAAAGCCAGCAAGGTATGATGTACAGAATCCACGTTCTAGTATCCATTCAACTATGTTGGATGTAGTCTCTACCCCAGCATTGTCACTTGGCTTACTGCCTTAGAGACATGCACACATTTAGCTGAATGCAATTCAGGCCCACTCCATTTCAAATGCTTTAGTTATTAGGTTCTATGGACAGTGTTAGTGCTGCATTCAGCCAAATGTACTTACAACAATCCATTTTCAGACCTTTGTGCTAAATATGCCAGCATCTCTATAACAGCCATGCATGTGGAGATATTGGTAAGACAGTTTCCATGTGTCTAGAATAACTCCTCACCCATTTTGGTCTTGTGTTGCATAAAACTTATTTCTCCACCTAATGTACTCTGTATGGTTGTTGTGGGGCTGACCATAGCCACACACAAAATACAGATCTTTAAAGGAAGCATGGAAAACATGTAGGGGAAAAAATAACGCCCATGTCAGCTAAGCTTTGTGTACATGCATGAAATCTCACATTTTTGTTCAGAATAAAGCTCAAGTAAATTTAGTTAGTATGTAGCATTCACCCTGCTTACAATTTTAGCAGAATCGAGGATGTTTCACCAAGAACTCATGAGACAAAACAAGAAAAGCTGTGGTTCAAGAAAGGGAAGAAAGAGTAGAAGACACAAGAAGTGATTGGAAGCATGGTAGCACATTGGCCCCAAAGGCTCATCAATGACCTGGCTTACATTTTGAGATGTAGTTCTCCCCATCTCCTCATGTGATCCTAAACATATTGGCCTGCATCCAACAGTGGCATTAATTTTATGAAACTCCAAGATACACAAGCAGTTCTATGTTTTCTGAGCTCATGCAATAAGGTAGCCATTACAGCACTTTACAAGCAGTTCTCCATGTACATGAAAGATGGGACAGTGACTCTGAATACTTCGGGTCATACAGAAGAGAGATACTGTCTGACTGATAGGCTTACAGCAGATGAGTTGATGTTTAAATGACTATAGGACACAGGGAAGTAAATAAGGAAGTCTTGAACAAAGAGAGCGTGAGCAAGGAGGCAGGGCAAGGAAAGAAGCAGAGAGTGGCACCAGCAACAGCATGAGTGGCTGACTAAGGATGTACCTGTGGTGGTTGTGGCAGTGATGGTGGCAGCAGCCACTGTTGCTGCAGTTGGAAAGCTCCCACTCCCCCAGTGTAGCAGGATTCCTTCCTGGAGTTTTTGTGGCTGATGCTCTGCCTCAGCTCATCAACTTGTGAGTTTGCAACTTCAACATGAGCTTCAGGGGGCCTGTGCAAAGCAGCCCCAGACATTTATGTGGCCAGGTCAGTTCTACAAAGATCTGCCTGCTTCCAAAATATCTTGCTATGTGGGAACTGCATTTTGGAAAGAGCTCATTCTAAAGTGCTGTACAACACTTTATGATCTCATGTAACTGTACTTGCAGGAATTTTTGTTCCAACAACATTTAACTGGATAACAGCAACCTTTTGTCTTGCTGTTACAGAGAAAGCTTAAATTATCTGCCTCAAAAATTAAACACTATTATCAAAGGACAGATAGTTATCCCAAGGGAATATATAGAAACACACAGATGACATAATCCTATGCACATTCACTCAGAAGTCGGTCCCATTTAAACTGGCTGTTATCAAAGGACAGATAGTTATCCCAAGGGAATAGATAGAAACACACAGATGACACAACCCTATGCACATTCACTCAGAAGTCAGTCTCCTTTAAACTGGCCTAACTTTTTCATAAAGGAGTTTAGGACTGCAGATTTTGGCTAGCAACCAAGCCTCTCCTTATAAACCCAGCCCTCTTACAGTGCATAAGAAATTCCCTCCCCCTCCCAGTATCATGGCAGCTCACACCCGAAGTCCAAATAAGTTGGCAATGTTTTGTTTTGTAAGTGTAGACAGCTAGAAGCCACTAAGTTTTAGTGTATGCTCAACAACATTTTAGCCATCAAAGTACTTCCTTTTTAGTTAACTATTTTATACCATATTCTTATCATATTTATTCATATCCCCCCTTTCTCACAAAATCAAGACTCAAGAGAGCACATTCTATAAACAATTAAAATATCAACACAATATTGTAGTGCAATACTTTGTTAATACCTGTATGTTGTAAGGAAATTCTTTTTCTTCCTCATTAATTAACCACTCAAGATCTTTTTCAAAATCATCTTCAGATTCCCCACCTTCTGTAGAATCCCCATTGTCTGAAGATTTTCTAGTGTCCTTCTTATCACCCATTGCGGATGTTCCTTAAAGAAAAACTGCAAAATGGCAAAATATAAACTGAGCATTTTCTGACAATTAGAAACTATATATTTTGAAATATGGACTGTTTAATGACAACAGCAACTACAAACATGCATGCAATTACAACAAACTGCTATGAAATTATCAAAACAATTGGGTTGCCCAGTCTCACAGAACATACTGAAAGAAGCAGTTCTGCAAGCGCCTAAAGTGGTCTCTCCAGCTGCCTGCTCATGATGTGTCCCTTAACTGGGAAAGCACAGCAGACATAATTTCCCAACCACCCAATCTCCAGTGCCTCAGAAACATTTCAGTCTGGGCACTGCCAGGTTGCAAAATAGATTGGGGGTGGCATTGTCAGACATAACTATGATGATGGACTTCTGTCATCACAGTTACATTGACAATGCAGATCTCAGCTAGTACTTTTTGTGCGTGTGACTTTTACAACAAGTAAACTAGGGCTGGAAACCAAGTCTTCTGAGGAACAGTTGAATAAGCCGGGTTAGTTTAGACTGAAGAAGAGAAGGCTGAGAAATGATATGATAATCATCTTTAAACATATAGGAATAGCAATAACAATAGCCCTGGTGGCAGTAGATAAATGTCAGTACTGCAGCTACAAGGTTGAAAGTTCAATCCTGCAGGGCTCCAGGTTGACTCAGCCTTCCATCCTTCCACAGGTAGGTAAAATGAGTACCTAGTTTGTTGGGGGACAATTAGCTAATACATTGTAAACCACTTAGAGAACACTTAGATGATAAGGGGTATAGAAATACATATGCTATTGCTATTTGATTTGAATTTTTGAAAAAGAGGTTTGCTGACTAGCTTTAGGGGTACTTTACCAGTGAACTCCTCCATGGCTTTACAACCCTTGGGGTCTTTTCCAACTCTTATAAGGCATGGAATCACAATGGGAAACAGTGCCTGAATTCAGATGACAGGATATCTTCACACGGTGCAGTGAACTGGCATTTGTCACAGGCAGATGTAGTGATGGCTAAGGCATGGAGGATGGGTCTATCAATGGCTACTATTCATGATAGCCCTTCCTATACTGGCAGTAGGCCAGGAAATACAAGCAGGGGTGTGCTACTGCATTCATGTCCTGTTTTGGGTTTCCAATGGACAGAGTGCTAGATGAGAAAGGCCTTCAATCTGATCCAACACAGCTCTACTTATATTGATTTCTGTTTTTTAGAGTTTTAATTAAAAACTCCTTCACTGTTATTTGATTGTTATTACAGAAAACTGAAACCTTAATGCTGATTACACATACTGACAGGACAAAAAACAAATCCTTTCTTAGGTGTTTGCAAAACAAAATGAAAAAGTGTTATCAACTCAGGCTCTTAAATTACTTAAGCATTACATTAATGAATAAAAACAATTAAAAGCACCATCCTATGTATATCTACTCAAATGTGAGTTCAACAGGACTTATTCCATGGTATGTACAGAAGTACAATCTAAAGTCTTGCTCAAGAAATACAGCCCTTAAATCCAATTGTTAGTTCCAACTATAGTAGACCCAACAAATCAAAGGAGTTTGGTAATTTATATAAGTTCCATTGATTCAATGAGTATACTTGAGTTGGGATGACCAAATGGATTTAGGTCAGAAATAGTGAATAAAAATATAAAGAAAAGGGAGGGAAGTGCACAAAAAGGATTCTCAATTCCTAGGTTTCACAAAATCTTGCAAGGCAGCAAACAAAAACACTGTTCTTCATTTAGGAACCACGGAGATTTGAAGAATATGGTATGTTATGGACAGAATCAGGTTGCATTAGAATTCACTGTTTAAAGGGATTAAGGGAACCTTGTAAATCTCCTCCTGCTCTTTGTAAAAAAAGGAAAAAAATAGTTGACATCATATCTGAAAGCTCTGCTTAGTAATCAAACACTTTGATATCCTCCTCTTCTCCTATTCCTGTAAATAAAATACTATAAACAAGGAAACATCATTTTAGAGTACCATTCCTGCACAAGAAAGCAAGTAAGTCACATATATCAAACTACTGACATGCTTATGCATTCACACCTCAATCTTAACTATCTCAGCACTTACTCAAGAGTAACGTGCCTCACTGAGTTCAGAAGAATTAACATTTATGTAAATACCAGCAGTCAGCATTAATAATTACCTTTATTAATAAAAGGGGGAAATGAAGGTTAAAATTAAGCCAAAGGATTTGTCTGAGAAGATAAGGTTTCTGTTTTCTCTCCAAGATCCAAGAATATATCTATCTCTATCCTTACAAAAAGAGCTCATGTTAATACAAGTGCCTCAGGTCCTGGAAATAGTACCAATTCATCCAGTGAGGTATTAAGGCTTCTCTTATTTCTCAACAGAACCAGGAATATTTGTGAACAAGTTTATTGGCGCCCCCTCTCCTCAGAGATCATCACATTCTTACTTTATAAGGTTGTCAGATACAGTAGGTCGAGGCAAAGGCTCCTGAGCAGTCAGACTTTGATCCAGTTGTCTGCCAAGTCAAGCCAAGCCAAGCTCCACAATAATCACGGAAGAGCCCAAGCTCCATCTGTGGGAGGCATCTACTGAGAAGGATTAAAGCCTCGTCCGCTCAACCTGCCTATTTTTACGTCGAGGCTCGCTAAGTACCTGTCTAAGTACCCACCGGGCGGGCCCTTCCCGCCTGTCGCCATGGCAGCCGCCACCTCTCCTCCACTTTCCAGGCCCCCCTGGAAAGAACTTGCTGGCGGAGACTCGAAAAGTCCCCCCCCCAAAAAAAAAGAAAAAGAAAACCACTACAGGTCGTACAAGCTGCTGGACAGAATAGGCCTTGACCGTGCTGGTGAGGGGATTCTGGGAGCTGTAGTCCCAAAAAAGGAATCAGTCCATGCTTTACCTGCTAGGTGCATTCTGTGCACCTCCTTACGGCTTCTCCCTCCCCAGGGTCGCCAGACTGAAAACTGAGGAAGGCTCTTGGACCGTTAAGGGTTGTGCGGAAGAGGGAACTTCAGCAGGTGTTAACGCTTGACTGAAACGCTCTCTTCTATGCAGCCATGAGAGATGCAGGAGCCCCCTATGGTTTTCAGTCTGGCAACGCCGCCTCACTTCATGGCCCTCACGGGCCTTGTTTGGGCTCTGCTCCTCTTTCTACTTCCCACCCTTCCCCTCCAGGTCAGCCCCGGACAAAAACGTCGCCCTGCCACAAGGGTCCCTCGAGCAGCCGCCGCCCCCCCTCCCCCTTCGAAAGGCCCCCTCTCCGTTCTGCCCCCTCCGCCCATCTCCACCTGTGGACGGCGCCAGGAAGCAGCTCGCCCGCCATGGCGTTGTCATGGTAACCGCTGCACCCACTGGCGTCCTCCTGCCATGTCTCCTGAGTCTTTCCCCCCGCCACTCACCGAGTAGAGAGAGAAGGATGGCGGCTGTGAAGGACCAAACCGGGCTGCTCTCGCCGCTCACCGCGCTCGCCGTCGCCATGGCAACAGGGGGCAAGGTGATGTTGCGCAAAAACAAACGAAAGCCTGCTTCCGGTCTTCGGCCGTTTCCACGGAGAGTCCAAAACACTGCCCGCACGGGTGGGAAACCTGGGCCATTTCCGCACTAGCCAGTTATAATGCTATTACTCCACTTTCAACGTCCTATGGAATCTTGGGGTTTGCGGTTTGAGGCCCCTCCCTAAACTGCAAACCACAGGATTCCATAGGATGTTGAAAGTGGAACAATAGCACTATAACAGGCTAGTGCGGAAATGACCCAGGTGTTGCCTGTGTTGTTTGGAGGGATAGAAACCGTTGAGGTGCAGTTAGAAGGAAAAGGGAAACGGCGTTTTTTTAGGCCAAGTTTATGTTGTGACTTGGCAACAGAGTGCTTTACTAATCACCTTTAAGATCGGGGAATAATTAGTCACCGTCTTCACGCGGTAGACTTGAAATGTTATTTCTGAGGCGTAAAGGACGTGGCCATAGTTGTTTAGGGTTATTTAAGACTGACTACAGGGGTGTAACTTAAGCGTTTTAGTTTGGTTTGTGCCTAATGATTTCATCGTACAGGCATAGTCGTGCTTATTTTGTTGTGTGTTCTGCAGACCTTGGGTGCCTCACACACACTCAGCGCCAGAAAACCCCGTGATAGGGTCACCTTGGAGCCGCCATAACTCAGAAACGACTTGAAGCTACACAACAGCAAAGTCTACAAGCCACTGATAAAGCCTGAGAGGATTTAAAAACTATAGGATTAAACTACCCATAGGAAAATACAGAGTAGCATGTTCCCTAATGTTTAAATTTTATTTTGTAGGCTCATTTTCTGCACCACCTTTTTCTGTCTATCTAGTCAGGTTCAAATTATATGAAGATGAAATCCTTTCCCATCTCCTGATGTTTGGTGCAGGATTCCTAATGATACAGAGTTGTGTATCAGTGTGTGCAAGTGTTGGACTGTAAATCCCAGCAGCCACAGTAATGCTGGAAGCTGCAGTCCAACAACTGGAGGAGACATCTGGAGGACCAAATGATTACCACTCCTGTGAATAGAAACTGTATATAGGTACAGTGAAAATGTGCTGAGGCAAGACTGCAGTAGCAAGTCCTATCCGTTGCCAAACACATGGAACGAAACATAGGCAGGGAATCTATATGTATATGCAATTTAACGTTGTATGCCAGCCCAGTGTTGCATAGTAGCACATAAACTTGAAGGCAGAGATTCTAAAGCAGGAGTGGACAACTGTCAGAGGCTTTGGAGAGCTGCACTACCAGTGCAGAAAAATTTGGGGGGAAATAACCCAAATGCCCTCAGAAAGAGTGCGATTTTTTTTGTCCCTCTGGGCCATCTTAGGCTCAGGAACCCCCCTTTTTTTTAATAAAAGGAAGTGACCTGAAATCACATCCTGTATTGTTGCTGCTGCTGCTGTTATTGGCCTATCCTGGGAGGGGCAATATAGTGAAAATGTTCATTAAAGAGTGTTTGGCGCAAAAAATTGACTTAAGATTCAGATCCTGTAAGAGTCAGATACATGTAAATAACCATACATGCATACAGATCAACATTTATGTTTGTTGAAAATCATGTACAAGTACTCATAGTTTAAGCAGTGTAATGAACATGTGGACATGGTACTTTGAGCACAGCAGGAACATTCTTCTTCACTCAGCACAGGACTTAGAGCTTATGTGAATTACCACCTTTGCCTCCTACCCCCATTATATTACCATATGTTTTGAACTTATAATAGCATGCTGCTCCCATTTTGTCATTTCCTTCAAATCCCTTTTCACAGCTTCTGAACCCCCAAAGCTTTTCCTCGCACGCTGTTCTCATTCAACCTATTCCTTTCTTCAGCATTCCATATAGAAGATCACTTAATTTGGATGAATTACTGAATTGTTTTAGCAATCAAGCAGATGATTTACCACTAAACAGTAAGGAACTGAGGCCTGAACTCCTCAAATCCAATAGAGAAGCTTGAGTTCAGGCCAATCATACATCCACAACACGCTAATTTGAAGTGCGGTTTTAAAATTGGAAATAAAATGTATTTAAAATTTTAAAATTTGTTGGTTTTAGTAAGAATTATCCCAACTTGATCTTTTATCAAATTTGATTGCTGGGAATACAATACTTTGACAGTGTTTGATGGCAAAATCACAGCTTGGATTAAATAAGATGCTAGGGATCATCACTTGTTGGCATAGTTATATGACTGATGTGTCCAAGGCTGACAAATTCCTCATCTGTTCTATTTGGGGCCAGCTCCCATCCACCCATAAAATCTGATGAAGGTCAATTGCTTCCATGACTGAACTGGCCACAATGACAAAAGTATTTGTCTTTTACCATGAAGATTATTATTGTTGTTGCTGTTTTTGTTAATTTATCCCACCTTTCTCCCAAACTTGGGACTCAAGAGCCTCGAGTGGGTTAGATACATTACTTCTAAAGCAACTGACATTCCCTAAAGGGGCTATTTTTCCTAGAGAAAGGCAACTAATGCTACTGGGAAAATTAGCCTTTGTAGGAAGATGGTCAGGCGTGTGGAACTTGTTTTAATATGAAATAGACTGTGCAAGAAAGTTTTCCCTTTGCCACTGTGTTGATTTTGATAGTGAAGTAGTGCAAAAATAAGTATGCAATCCTACAAGTCATGTTATACAACCCTAATCTATATCTTTCATTTCAATATGAAATTAAGAACCACAAATGATTAACTAGAAACAAAGAACCACCTACTGTCTGTGGTTGGCATCAAGTGACAACACTAAGCACCTGTTGACATGTAAATAAACAGAATACCAAACTAATAATGTAAGATATTTAGCTTAATTTTTATGTATCTAGGATGTGACATATGAAGCAACTTCAAACCAAAATAGGTGTTGGGTGAAATGGAGACTACAATGCAACATATTAATCAACATTAACTAGGCTGAAGTTAGATGCTTCAAGCTGAAAATAACTAAAGACAAGCTCATGTTTAGAGGGCAGCTCACCTTACATTAGTTTGAACAAGCCTACTACATTTCACTGCACATAACTAGCACAGAAGATAAGGAATAAAATACTGGCTTGGCTGAGTGAGCACGTGAAGTTGCTGGAACAGCAATATTTAGAAATGACAGTGTAGCTGCCTATATTCTAAAAGCATACTTGAGGCTCACTAGCAGTGTACAGAGCAGGGGTGGGCAACTTATGGTCCACAGGCCACATGCAGCCTCCCAGGGGCATTTTTGTGGCCCCCAGGAATAAAATAAACATCAAAAAAACCTTTTGCTCCAACATGCCCCAAAGTGACATCTAGGGAGTGTAGAAGGCAGTTCCACAACATCTGGAACCTCCCTGGGCCCCCTAAGGCTCAAAACAAATTTTTGCAAGATTTTCTAAAATATGCCCTCCTGTCTCCTAAAAAACATTTGGGGTTATTTGTGGGGTAGAGATGCAATGGGAATGCACTATCCAAGGTCTGGGGTGCTAATGCAGTCCCCAGCCTTCTACAGTTACCCACCCTAGTGTAGAAGATAACTGGGAAGAAACTACAGACACACGTGCTACTACTCTGTAATGTTGCAAGCCATCCTGGGGAACACCTCTCAGATAGGAATTCACTTAACACCTTGAAATTAAATGTGGAAATGACAATCTTCCTACTACAAGGCTTCATCATTTGTTTTGTGTGTACCAAGTAGTATGAAAAACAGCAGCCAAGGTGATGTATGGTATCTGAACCAGCTTGTTAAACATTATGCAGTGGAAGTTGTTGTTGCAGTCTGTCCTTACCGCACAGGATTGTTCCTTTTCAGGATTCCAGGCAACCGGCCATGCCATCCGTCAGGATGTTGAGCTGCAATGTGCTCATACAGGACATTCTATTTCCCAGCACCCCTTTTCTTTTGCTTTGGCTCTTAAGCATGCTTTGTCCCAACTGGGCTGTTGGGGGAGAGTGCTTTAAAAATAATTAAGTTGGAAGGCAGAGTACTACAGACCTCGCACTTCTAAATACACTCTTGTGTTTCAATGCCCCTAGCATGGCTCCACTTCTATACCCATTTGAACCTGCCTTCATTATTGGGGGAGAATCCTTCATATGACAGTTTGATTATATATCTCTCTCAAGTATATCACTGTCTTTTCACTAGAGCTGTAGTCTGGTACTTAACCTGAATCAATCCACTAGCAAAATCTAGGACCAATTGTGCAAAAATGGGTTCTCTCTTCCAAAAGACAGGTCTTTCTATCACAAGACATATTATGTTAATACCTTTATTAGACTGACCAAGACATAAAAAGAGCTGCTTTGCATCCCATTCATTCATTCACTATCATTCATATAAGGAAGGTGGGGTATAAATCAAAGAAAAAATTTCTGTGCTGATATACAAAGCCACAGTTCTCCACAGGTCAAAGATGGTTTTAAAACAGTATGCAAAGCAAAGAGAGGGAAGATAATTTAGCATCTTTGGCTTGCCTAATAATGATTATCACCATATAGACTTTGGGATTTAATATATGAGCACCTCCTGAGAATTTCAAATTTTAACCATAACATTACACTGTCAAACTGTAAGAATATCATAAAATACTTTTATTTGATAAAAATAGTTTTACAACTTATAGTTTTACGGCTTAAACAGAATAAAGTTTTCCATCCCACAATTATCCTGCTTGCACATTTTATTTTTAGTGCTACAACAGATTTCTTGACAATCTCTTCTCAAAGCACTCCATACATACAGTATATTGATATCAATACAGCAAAAGATCCTGGAACCACTTCCAGGCTTACATTCAATAAATTGGATTA